>JARJEC010107859.1:0-16092 GCA_030264575.1 Tachinus sp. AB-2021
AGTGTTAATGTTACTGCAAAAAATAGATTCATCGGAAAAATATAACAATAAGATATTGACAATTATGTTCGCAAAATATTATGCAGTTAAAATATATGTTGAGAAATAGCAAATGGGAATGGGTACATATAGAAAATGTAAATTTTGTCGGCCACTTTTTTTTCTTTTTCACCGAGTTAGCGGGAAGGCACTAGGCTTATTATTAAATCTTTGATCTTTGAAAATATTTTTCAAAAACCTTTACCAAGCTAGAATTACAGTAAAGTAGGGCGGTAAACAAAATAAAAAAAAAATAGGCGCCACATAATTTCACGGTAAAGGAAGGTATTCTTGAATTCCCAGGTGTGGGTAAAATTAGGAACACCCGCTAAAGAAATGAAACCTAGTTGACAAAGTAACAATATTTATTAGTATTCCCAAATCTAATAACTTCTTCATACATCAAACAATTGTCATTGTGTTTAAAAAATAAGTAATATTTGTGAGCATGATTACATATAGAAATAAAATAAACTCATTTCCTCTAATTTTTCGCATAATAAATCATCTTCACTTGATGATTAAAAAAACATAATTACTGTCAGTATTTTTGTAAATGTATTTGGTTTCTTTGAAAATGCACAATGTATAAGGGTCCTATGCAAATCAGTATCTTCAAATTATTTATTTCGGCGTACGACACTGATGATAATTCTCCCTCCGAAAATATAAAAAAATCACAATATTCATGCAAAATACATCATAGCATTTTTATTCTCTAGAATTTTCTTTGCGAATTTATAAATTAAAAAAAAACATCCTTATTATTGCATATTTTCCTCAATAATTTGGTAATAAATTCAAGGCCAGAAAGAAACAAAACATTAAGCACACACGGGGACGGGGACCGTTCAAAATGAACTACAAACGTTTGAAACGTGGTTGCTGTTTGTACCGTTTTAAATTTCAACGGGTTGAAATATAAAATTAGTTAAATATAACATCTTTTAAACAAATTTAAAAACTTAAATATAATGTTTACTTAAGTATAATATTGACGTAAATTTTCAAACAGTATTTTATGTTTTATTGACGGACATTTTACGCAAGTAAAACGTAACAAACCACGCAAACAAAACATTTTATGTTTACGTTTCAAAGCGTAAATATAAAGTAACAGTGTTAAGTGGGTTATTGCAGTTAAATAGTTTGTAATGGCACCAGTTAATCTAAATTTGTATCGAAATCGTTTGAACATCAAAGTAAATAAAAAATATTATTTTTTTTACTATCCTGTAAAATTGAATATTTAGTTTTTATTGAGTATTCATTCTCAGATCCTTACATGTAGGTAGCTGTCACTAAATTTTTAACGGCCGGTGGTAGTTAAAATTACGGCCGCCGGCTGAATAATGATTTATTATTCCTCTGATTAGAACGATTTAATACTAATACTCGTACAATCAAGTTATTATATAAAATATAATTATTATAATATATTACGGTTAGTTTAATAAACTGCATCATATTTTAGTAAAAAAAATAAATCTTATTAAATGTAAAATAAATCAAAAACAACAAAAATTGTTATAAACAACTATTGTCCAATTAGTCAAACTTAAGCAAATAAAGCGCCACCAGAGATACATTTTCTCCTATTGGTTGCAAATTTGTGTTTTCTTTCTAGATCGTTTAGTTCGTTCGAAGTTCGAAGTCTCAAGGTGCTTTCAACTCAAGTCTCACAGCTCAACCGTTACTGTATTTTGAAATATAAATCGCGCCTTATTCTCAAAGCAGCTGTCGTTCTATGGCATCCCCGCATCCCCCATACGTTAAGATACTTGCTTTGCCTTTTGGGTCGTCTTCACTGTACAGTGACCGCCAGGCTTTTGTAGTTTAAATAATTGTTATTGTATTTTTAAATAAAGAAATGTCGTTTCCACGTGCGAAGTTAACTAGGTTTAATGAAAAATTGCGTAAGTATATAATAATGCTCATAATTCTTTGTCATTTAAAAAACTCAAGTAGTGAATTGAATTGTAACGGTTAAACTATAACGTCTTTATAATGCGTATTGATAATAATATAATGAGTTAAACAAATAATTTATTAAATTTTCAAATGGTTAATTATCAAATCATTACAGAAATAATCAAGTAGAAAATTTATTACAAAAATAGTTATAGAAAATAAACATTTTTTATCAAGAATGCCAAGGTCCCGGCTAAAAAATAAGGTCTTGCACAGTTTGTTGGAAACTCTGATAAATACATTTAAATTTAGATATCTCTGATGTGAAAACCATAGAGGATATTCTTCAACAGCAGTTGTAGCATTTCTATTACAAAAATCATATAGAAATACTATAATTGCATATTATAAATTTGAATAAGTGTTTTGCATTTGTAACAGTTTAATTGTACAAACTCAAAATTAAACATCAGAACAACAAACGTACCTATTTTTTAGCCGCCACCGTGGTTTACTAGATAAAAGTGTTTGTTTATTTTTGCGCTACAACTTGAAAACAAATGAAAATCAGATAACATTTGAGTTTTTTTACTTATATGGTCGTATAATAAACTTGTTGAGTTTGGATATTCTAGACAACATACTTAAAATATGATCAAAATTTGAATAAACTTTTAAACTGCAAAAAAACAATCTGTAGTTACTGTTGCACTTGTTCAATTCATGTATTGATTGTTATATTTTTACATAAACCTTCCAGTAGTCGTGCACCTGTACCACAGACTGGGTTGCTACAAATTTCTTTATGTTATCTTGTGCATTTCTGACCGCATGGCTTTTTGTATCTTTTGTTCATATAATAACCCAAAACACAAAACATATCATTTGCTAAATTTTTAAATATTAGCCGTTTACTCACAATCCTGCAATACGGTACATGAGACAGGGCATGACTACGGAAGTCACCTTAAAAAACGCTCCTACTCAAAGAAATGCTGAACAAATATGGCGATGTTTAATATATGATTGTCGAAAAAATGAAAAAATACTTTTGGAAACTCTGTGAATAATTTTTATGTTTGTACGCACTGTAACAATATACAGTGAATGTTATAACAAATGTGTATATTAGAAAACCCTTAATTTGTATGTTCATTACATTTTTTACCTGAGAGAAGTCGTTGGTCATAATGACCGAGATTTTTTTAATAGTCTATGCATTTTTTTTTGTTTAGCATTCACAATAACTACTTATTTGTTATTACTGGCAGTATTGATTTGATTGTATGTGCAGTAAGACAGTCCAAATAAAAATAAATTGTGGTGTGTAATAATATTGGTAATTATGACCGACTTTGTTGCGTCTGTTATTACATAAGTACACATTTTCATAATCATAATATAGTTTTATTTATTTACTTTGAATTAATTAGTATAAAATGGCGGAATATGAGGCACAACAGGCAAGATTGCAATAGCTGTGGTGGCAAATTTTAGAAGAGGAAAGGGAGGAAAATATTTTTCAACAATAGCGACGAAGATATAGAAAATTAAAAACAATATTTTTTTGAAATGTGCAGATGTTTTTTATAATTTTATATAATAAAAGTTAATTTCTACACCATTATTATTTTTTTTACAATATTTTTATTTATTTTTCCCAGCAAAAACGGTTGATTTTAAATTTCGGTCAAACTAACCGGCAACGAATGCTAATGCAAATCTTAGACCAGCGCCTTCTACTGTTTTTTTTGTTTTGTTTCAATATTGTATTATTTTACAATATATTTTCTATGTCTATCATGTTTTCTTAATTTTTAAAGCTTTTTTATTATTTTGTTGTTGCTTTTTTCTAAATAATAGCGGTCCTTTTAGAAATATGCGATTTTTCTAGTGACAATACTAATATTGTTAACTAAAATAAAAAATAAAAAAATATAAATCAATTAAGAATAAGATAAAGAACATTATAGCACAACTTTTATTTTTATAAAAAAAATATTTTTTGCTTTTATTTCACCACGTAGTTAGTTCGTGTGGTGCACTATACCAGCGTGACTACTAATGTCTCAATATTTAGCGTAACTACTCGAAGGTTAATTATTCATTATTATCTTTATTACAAAAATTCAGATTTTTGTGTATTAACATGATTTACTTGCTTATCTTAATGAAGGTAATAATTTGTATCTATATGTTCCCATGGTAACAAAAACCTAAATACAAAGTTTAATATACAGGTGTGGAATTGTTTTATGCACCATAGGGATTTTTAAGTTAAATTCTTATTACTCAATAATTATTGGCTCCCCTAATTATTTTAGTGAAAAAGTGTAAAGCTATTACTTACAGAGAAAAAAATCTAATTAAAACCATTTCATTATTTATTATTTTAATTTTTACAAAACGGAAATCAAGGAAAACTATTATTTTAGAAAAAAATGGTTAGTGCCTTGGAATTGTTGAAACAAAAAATCGTTGATGGTTAACTGTCCTGTTAGCATCTGAAGTAATATATATTAGAAGTTTTTAAAGTAATTTAACTTAAAATTATGTATATAGTTAAATGAAAAGATGCTAATTAAATTAAATTCCTTCCATAAATCATTAAAATTCACAATTGAATATACAGTCAACAAATTACCGTTCCTTGACTTACTAATTGAAAAAGATAACGACCGATTGACTTAAATCAATAAGTTAACATCATAAATTTGAACAAAGACAGAATGCAATTTCTGATAAGTTGCAATTTCCGATAAGACAGTGAAAACTTAAATGCCATCTACCATCATTTTATCAAATAATAATTCGGAACATGTTTGGAACACACCCCAATAATTATTATCATACAATAATTAAATTGTTGTAATAGTCACTCTTTTCGTTTTATTCATTTTAGTTCTCATTTTTTAGTTCTTATTTTGTTACTTTAAATTGTTCGCATAGGTTTTTGCTGTTATTTGAAAATACGTAAAAAACAAATTTTTTATTAATTATGAAACTTTTCTAGTCCTCTTTACTTAATGGAAATATATTTTTAACATGGCTCGCTGTCTAACACATTCCAATTCAATCATGAAATGATTGTAATAATTAATAATAGTAATTAAAATTTTTCCATATCCTCCCACCACAATAAATGTTAATAATTCGGCAAGTTTGTTTTTTCTTTTTTTTCTCAGTTCACACACCAATTTGATTCAGTGTTGTTTTTTATGTTTTTGTTTATATTTTTATGTATTTTCTCTATTGATATTAACTCTTTTTGTTTTTATTATATTAAAAATACGCAATTATTTACTTCATGTTTAATTGAATTTTATTGTTGATCTCATTTTTACATATTTTTTCTCTAACTTTATACAATATGCTCATTTTGTTTTTTTTGTTTGTTTTTTATATTTGTGATGACTGTATTATTTTATCTGTTAAATTAATTTTAGTACTGATGAAGGGCTGCCGTGGTTTGTGCCCGAAGCTTCTTCAATTTTGTACATGCCCCATAAAATAAATAATTTAAAAAAAATGCTGTCCCAAGAATCTGTCGTATTTTATTTTGATCTAATTTTTACAATTTAATTAAAATAATTAAGGGAGTCAATAATTGAACATGGGAAAATGGTGCTTCAACCAATTCTACAACTTGTATATACAACGTAGATACTAAAATCTGTCCAATGCAACAAATCGCTTATTTTTTATTGATTTTTCTATAATACATAAAATTACAGGAAATTTAATTTTCATTTCCTGGCAAGTATTTATTTCTAATATTTATCATTTTCAGGTAACAATATTAATTTTTTAAATTTTAAATTTAACTGCATTTTTATGTTTTATTTGAATAGGCTAATTTTTCTGATTTCAAAAATGTATCACAAGCATGAGTTTAGATAACAAAAAATTTAAATAAAATATAAAATATTAGCATAAATCATTTTTAATGAACCTCGTCATTTTAGCCATGAAATACTGTTGATTTAGCAATGCATTTTTTATATATGGGCCTTTGAGTGTAATATTTAAACCAAGTTTCTAATAAAAGTTTATTTGTGTGTTTGTAACTGTTCATTGCACGTTCGGAAATTTGTTTGTATGCTATAATTTACACCGAGTAGTCCTCATGTTCGTTTGTATGCTCTGAACATAAATTTTTTACTTCTCTTGAACAGGACTTAGGGGCAAACAGTGCAATGAACAACTCAGTCAAATTATAATAAATAATAATCTATAACGATTTGCCAAAAAAATCAATTAAAACTTACTAACTGACTCAAATTATAATTAAAGGTTAACTCAACAGTCACTGTCCATTCTTTTCTTACTCCAACTTGTTCAATTTCTGTTTGGTATTATAGTTCAGTTCATTTTTATTTAAATAAATCTACTTCAATATTAAATACATTTTTTTAACACAAAGTATTTAAATATTTTTAAAGTATATAAATACTTTTAATCATATTTAAAGACTTTTAAAAGTATTTAAATACTTTTAAAGTATTTAAATAATTTGAAAAAATTTGATGTTAATATTTTTATATAATCCGGTAGAGCAGGGTTATCCAACTCGAGACCAGCGGGCCCACAAGCAAAGAATTTTAAATACTTTTTAGTACAATTGTTATGTTTTTTGAAAATTATACGTATTGTACTAAATTTTGCACTAATTAATTTTATACTAAGTTTTTTTTTATATGTGTAAATAAATATTTACGTCTACGTAAAAATTATTCAAATGTACTGTGCTTTACTATCTATAATTTTGGTTACTGCGGCCCCCAAACACGTTCTATTACTAAAATGTACTAAAATGTGGCCCCGGACATCAAAAAGGTTGGATAACTCTGCTGTAGAGAGTAGATGTTGTGATATATTTTTAATTAAACATTGCGTTATATTTATTAAGTCAATTATTTTATTTTTAAGTTTTTTTAATTTACACTTTCCAACAAATTCTTACTTTTGTTTTAGCATGCACACCATCTCCAGCTGACTACAATATAGAATTAAAAACTGATCAACATGGTTTTATTTCTAAAAACGGGAGGCTTAATGAAATTAAAAGTCCTGTTGTCTCAGATCGTGGATCCGTTGCATCAGTTAATAGTACACCTTGTTTTAGAACTGTAAGTTTTGGTATGCAGAGTGACATCAAGAAGTTTGCAATAATACTAATTAATGTTATAAACGCATGAAGTTCTTGCAAACACTGACCTTGAACAGCTGACGCATAAAGTTGATTCTGTAGAATGACTTGAGAATGACAATGAATCAACTTATGCTTCATTTTAACTCAAACAGGACTATAACTTTCAGTGCTAGCTTTCTCCTCTTGTCTTTAACTTTTAATACAAAATGATGATGAAGTGAACAGGTTCTTTATTTATGATATAATAAGGAGTTACAACAGAATTTTTTATAAAATTGTAGACGAATCTAATTTTTTTGATGATTTTTTTTTTCTGAAAAATTTTAAATGCTAACAAGATCATGTATAGTTGGTTAAAAACTTTTTACTAAGTCAACGGTATGTTGTAGGAATATTATAAACCTTAGAAATAAACATTGAAAAATTAATTCTTTGATTTTCAGAGAATTCATGCTATAAAAGAAATTAAAAAAAATGGTTTTTGTTGTAAAACTCCTATGCAACGATATTTTTAAGGCCAAATTTTATATTTTCTTTATTTTGTGTGTCAAGTGCATATGAACTTAAAAACATTGTCGCAAAAGAGAATGACAATGTAAAATTGATGAGGGGAATTGAGATGGAGCAACATCAATATAAAGAAATTAGACAATCTAATTAATAATATTTGTCAGTGTCAGATATACAGTGTGTTTACAGAATACAGATGGGGTTTACAATATGTATAACATGAAAAATCAATTTTTTTTAAATAAAAAAATTAATTTGGGATCTGTGTCTGCTTATTTAGAAACTTACTTTGCTCCATATTTTTTTTACATACAGGCGTTGATGGCAACAAATAATGTAAAAAGTTTTTAGGAAAACTGTCATTTTTATACAATTATCAAAAAAAAAAATGAATTAACAAATAGTGGTTAGAATTTCAAGTTTTGATGATATTTCAACTTTCCTAAAAACTATATTTTTTATAGTAACTTTTTTTATCAAAATTGCTTATTAATTATAAGTCCTAAGACATGAGTACGTATTTAAAAATCATAGGAACAGCATTGTCTTAGTGATACGTTCATAATTTTCCAATCTGTGTGAAACAGTAAATTATATTACTAGGAGTGTTCAACTCCATGGCTAAATTTTGCAAAACGCTAAATGCATGTTCACTCTGAGTGATATATAGTATTTTTTCTTCGAGCTTATACTTAAATTTAAGTTATCAATAAAACTACGTAAAAATGAGCGAAGTTGCTGACCTCTGGTATTAAATTACTATTTCAAAAGCGAAAGTTTTATTGTCAGAATAATAACGTTTTACATAATTACTGATGCATGAATGTTTTTGTTGATGTTTTTGATTATAAAAATGACAAATGTTAGGGAATTTTATTTCTAAAACACAATGAAAGTGGATTTTAACATCTGTTAATGTTTTATATACTACTGACAAAAGATTGTTTTTCACCAATATGAATATTATATTAGTAGTTTGATTTGGCGCATTTAAGCAACCATATATTCATATGAAATAAATATAATATGTATTTTTATATAATATCACACCAGTGCAATGTTTATATGAAATTAAAATTAATAAATCTTTATTAAACAATTCTTTTGGTTTTAAGTAATATTATAATATGAAACATTCATATCATATATGATCATACCTACATTGTAATTTTTAATAAATTTTATGTAATAATAATTTCAAGTATGATTAATTATACATTGAATTTACATTTAAAATAGATCAATTTTAATACTATAGGCAGTAATAAAATTGATCTATTTTATTAGTATGGGCAGGCAGTGAAACGGGCCATTTTATTACAGTAAAATTATTTTTCATTTTGTTACTAGTAACGAAATATTTTAATATACAAAATATAGTGTAATAGTACTAAAAATTTAAAGCAATGTAAAAAAAAAATTAAATAACCAATAGATGTCGATTTTGTCTTTTGTCAGTCATTTTTGTAACTAAAAAGGTCAACACAAGACATTTCTGTCAATAGTATTTATGTAAAAGGCTTTTGCTTTTGATGTATTGATAAATTTAATACCAGATGTTAGCAACTTTGCTTATTTTTATATATATTATTTGCTTATTTGTATAATATATTTTACGTATAGATTTATTGATATAATTTAAATTTAAATACAACCTTGAAGATAGAATAGTATATATCACTCGTATTTTATCGTTTCGCTCAATTTAGCCGCCTTGACTTGTGCCTTGGCAGCGATCGTGGGCTTAACATAAAATGACGTTGTTCAACTTTAAAGAAAGTGTTTTGTATAAAAATGATAGTTTATCTAAAAACTTTTAACATTTTTTGTTGCCGTCAACACCTGCTGTATATTAAAAAAATCGAATATGGTGCAAAGTAAGTTTCTAAATAAGCAGACCTAGACACATTTTTTTTTTAATTTCATAATATTTTGTTAATTTATACCTATAGGTAACTCCATCTATAAACACATTGTATAATTCCATATTAATGTAAAGAAATCAGTTTAATTAATTTAAATTCAATAATTAATAAGCTTATCTCGGTGGTAGGGCATAGCGGTTAAGAGACCATCTACGATGCTGGAGATTTCGAGATTAATTTCTGCGATTAATAATTTTGTTATATAAATTCTAATAAATGTTCTAATTCTACTGTGTGGTCCAAGCAAACTTACTTTTTTTCTTCTATTTTTTTGTTTTATCTAAAATTCTTTTCTTTTTAATTGATTTCTAAAGATTAATTGTGTAATGGTGTTGTCATGAAACAACCAAACAAAGCATTTGATAAAAATTTAAAAGAAAATGTGTTTTCTGTTCTCCATTTTTTTCCAAAATTTATTTTTTTAAATATTTTATAATACTATTAGTTCATTAAAAAATAAATCAATGTTCTGAAAACAACCCTAAATTTTTCAAAAATAATTTAAAATTTAAAAACCAAATTTTTATTTCTTTGCAACATTCAGGGATTATTGTAGTAAAAACTGCATGTTAATATGTAATATCAAGTACAAACTGCCAGTTCAATAATTTTTCTCATTGTAAGAATTACCCACTTAATAATTTTGACTATAGTAACCCATCCACCCATCCATTCAGCTGTTGTCACAATGAAAGTACATCTAGTAACGTGAAACCACAAACTTACGTGATTTTAATAAATGCCATTTACAAGTGAGTAAGTAATATATAAAACAATTAAATTACTCTTACTGCAAACTTATAAATTGTATTATATTTTCATGATGTATAATTATAAATTAATAAATTATAATTAATTTTAGCCTACATTACCAAAGAAAAAAAAAACCATTTTCAAGTTATCTGTGCGTAAAATAAAATCCAATGATCTTTCCAATAAAAGTACTACCGATTTAGAAGCACTGAAAGATAAAATAGTAGAATGTAACAATAAAGATCTATATATAAAAGATTTAACAGAGCAAATTGAAGATATGAGGGAACAATTATCCGATTTGGAAAAAAACAAATTTGAGTTGGAGAAGGAAAAAAATAAGTTTGCAGAAACTGCAAATGAATTAAAAGAAGACCATCGTGTAGTTTTACAAAATGTTTATTTGGAACAAGATAAGGATCTACAGCATTTAAAGCAAGAGTACAAAAGATGCGAGGCCGAGTTATTAAGTGTACAAGACGATTTAATGCTTCTTCGAAAGAAAAAGAAATTAAAAATTGATGAATTGATGGAATCTCTGGATACATATAAAGAATTATATAGTAAGTCATTAAAGTCAGTCGAACTGGCGATTTCTGAAAAGGAAGAAGTTCAGTTTAAAATGAAATTATATAAAAAGAAAACTGAAGATCAGATTATGGAAATGAATAAAGCACATGAAAAATATATAAATGAATTAAACGAGCAACATATCAACGAAATTACAAATATAGAATATGAAATGTTAAAGACCATATCAAGTATGCAGAATACATTAGAGAAAGAGAAAGTAGCGTATGGAAAAAAAATTAAAGATTTGCAGATAGAAATTAAAAATGAAAAATATAAAGTTGATCAGATCAAAGATGAAACAAATGCAAAAATAAAACAAATTGAAGAAAATTGCAAGGAAGCAAATTTACTTGCTGAAATACAAATGCAAGATAAGCTGAATGATTTTGAACTGATTTATAAATTAAAAATGGAAAATAAAGAAATAGAATCTGATGAGATTTTAAAAGAATGTCAAGCTATAAGCGAATACAATATTATTCAATGTGAATTGGAAAAAAAGAATGTTAGAGTGCAGTTGGAAAATAAAATTGTTGAGTATGATATTTTACAAAAAAAAATTGTTAATTTACTTATACATTGTGAGCAACTACAAACCAAATGCAATGACCTTGAAAAATCAAATGAAATTAAAGTTACAAAACTTGATGAAACTATAAATAATGTGACGCAGGAGTTGCAGGAGGCATTGTATCAAAAGAAGTTATATGAAATATCCATAAATAAGAGTCATCAAACCATTGAGACTTTAAAAAAAAGGCTATTGCATTCAGATTGTGACGTTGAGCAATTAAAAAGTGAATTGGAAACTTGTGAATTATCAAATTTGGAATATCAAGGAAAATGTAATCAATTGAGTGAAGAATTGGAAATTGTTTCTAGGCAAAATGAAGATTTTGAACTGCAATATAAAAATACAATTAAATTAACAGATGAGAGAATTGTGGGGTTGGAGTTACAACTTATTAATAAAGTTGAGGAATACAAGTACAATGCACAAAATGAAATCGATGAATTAAAACAATTGTTGGAGAGTAAAGAGGTTAATCTGCACGATATTATGTCGCAATTAAATGAACAACACATATTGAATTTGAAAGCTCAGGTTGTTATTAAAATTGTTGAAGAAAAAATTAATGAAATCACAGAAATAAATAATCAACAAAATGAAGACATGCAAAACATATCAGATAAGTATTTGCAAACTAAAAAGGAACTTGATGTATCTACCAATAAAATTCTTCTGTTGGAAACAAACTGTACAGAAATTCAACATAAATTGGTTACAAAAATTGATGAAAATGTAAAATTGCAAGAAAAACTTATGACTAATAAGTGTAATAGTTATGACATTGATGCTTTATGCAAGCAAATATCTCAACTTACGGAAAAATGTGAGTCATATTCTCAATATTGTGATTATTATAAAGTCAAAGCTGTAGAATACGAGAAGGAGATTGATGAACTTGAAGGAATCAACAAAAAATATATCGAACAAAGTGGTAAATATGATGAGTTATTGCAAAAATACGAAAATATGGAAATTCAAAATGCAACATTAGAGAAAAAGGTATGTTGTAAATAAATTAACATTTGATTAAATAAGTGACCCATATGAATATTGTAATCAGCAACTGATATTGAAGAGTCTACAGCTTAACTTCTTGCTTATTTGTTTGCACAGTACCTTAGTTTGTTTTTTTTAATCATGCATGCTGCTTACTAGTGTTTCGATCCTTTCATTTATATAGCAAACATTGTTCAATACAATAATTTGATTTAGTAGTTTTCAGGGATTTATCAGAAATTATGATATGTTTTGTAAAGTTTTTTCTTGTCTGCCGGATAGGCCCACATGAAAAGAGTTTTCTGCAATAATTTCTTGTTTGAAACTATTGTCGAAAAAAAATGTCCATTCACAAAAATACTGATATATACAAAATAAAATTAAATGATCATTTTAAACATATTATTACCCATTATACGTATATCAAATTACAATCAGTAAAATAAAAGTAAATTTAATTTTAAGGTAAATGCTTTGCAAATTTTCTTTTTGAAAATTTATTGAAAACAAACGGCTTTTCATTAAAATATTATAACTGCAAGAATATTTTATTATTAAAATTATACTCACCATTATTATGAGTAGCAAAATGAAACAAAAACATTTATGCCCGTTTACACTGTGTTTGTAAAGCCTGGATTAAACCTAAATTCAGGATTTAATCTCAATAGATGCTTGTACCGCGAGTAAAGTCAGTCTAAAGATAGGCTTTATTAAAGTCATTCTATTTTGGCGGCTTTAACAAGGATTTAAAGTGACAACCTAATTTTTGACAAATGTCATTGTGTTGATTGATGAAAGAATCTGCCAACCGGTAATCGTGTGTTTGTAAAGATGTGCAGACACTCGAATATATTCAACATAACCATTTCACTGTCTGACGAAAGTCTTTCTCAAAAATTTTATGTTGGATTTAGGGAAACAGGCCTTCTTCGTCACATAACAACTGTTGTCTTTAAATTTTCTGCAAACGTGACTCTACAAATGTTGCCGATTCTATCGCTTTGATTATTAAATATTACATAAAACTGTGTTCGTTGCAATTTATGTCCCTTACTGATTTTCCAAACAATTTGAAAAAATATTTACTATACATCTCTGTTGGTCATTAGTTATCCTGAGTAATTTGGTGTTTTGGTGCCGTTATGCAGAAGCGAGGCCATGATTCTAATCTAGATGAATTTAACAGTAGGTCTCGTATTTGACGAGGATACCTTAAATATTAAAAAAAAAATATTTCAAACAATATTCTATAAAAACTTGTTGAATAGTATTGCAAAAAATAAATCCATGTTGTTAATAGTATAGTCAAATTCTGTGTAAAAGTGAATACCGAAAGAGACTGAAGTGGCACGTTGTGATTCTTCTAGTGCGGCAGTGTGTTATTGAGTTTTCATCAATCAAATCTTACTTTTGACATTTTGTCATCATTTTGTGTAATAAAATTAACCAAAAAGTATTTAAAGGCTACTATTTTTGCCAATTTAAATTAAGACATGCAGTGTAAGCCATAATTGATTAAATGTTAAAGTCAAGCTTTATTAAAAATGCCTGTTGCATTAATTGTAGTGCAATAATGTTGATGTTTGAATTAAAATTAGCTGAATAATCAACTGTAGTAACAAGTGATATATATATATATATATGAATCAATATGTCTGTTTGCACTTGAATATTTTTAGGTTATTTTTTTATTAAATAAATTGTCAAAATTAAGACATTTGCTTTGATGGGGACAAACTCTAACACACTGCTGCACTAAAAAAATCACAATGTGTCACTTTTGTCTTTTGACAAATTTTGAGATTCACTTTTGCATTAAATTTTAAAACATTGTTATCAAAAGATAGATTTTTTTACAAGTATTTATCCGAAATTGGTAGAAATATTAAAAGGATCCTTGTCGAATGTGGTACCTTCCGTTAAATTAGTCGTCGTTACAATCATGGCGTAAATTCTGTGAAGCGGCACCGGATGACTAATGACAAACGGAGATGTATGGAAAGTATTGTTTGAAATAGTTATTGTCAAATCAGACAATATGTATAATTTGTGAGGGATAGTGTTTTATGTAGAATTTGATAATCAGAGCAATAGAATTGTCGACATTTGTTAATTGACGGAAGGAAACCTGTTTCCCTAATTCCAAAATTATATGTTTTAGAAATTTTTTGGCAGAAATTGAAATTGTTGCTATATTTCATATCGGGTCATTTTTGATGACCTAAAACATGACGTAAATCTGACAGACAAAAGGACGAAAATATGTGAGGGACCAAAGACGTCATTTACAAACGTGAAATTGACGTAAGTCAATGACGTGAAACAGACGTCAGTTATGGACGTAAAATAGACTTTTCAATTAACTTTTATCAACACTTGAATGGGTAGTAAACTGATGATAGGACAATTGGTTGTTTTAAATTAATTTAAATAATTATTTTTATTTTAGAGTACGTTTCGTAGTTCTGCCTTCTTTCTCAGCGCTGATAGGCACAAGAACTTTGAACATTTGCTAAAATGAATGTAATTTTATAAATAACAAACAAGCGATTGTCCTATTGCCAGCCCAGTACCCATTCCAATATCTAGAAGGATATTACATCTAATACTCTTATAATAATACTTTCAACCAATAAAGAGTTTTTATTAATAACTATTAATTAAAAACACTTTATTAGATGACGTATATGGTGAGTTATTTTGCTGCTGCATGATGGTAAATATTCAGGCCAACATTTTTTTCTTTTAACTAATTTTACGTAAGACCGAATATCCAAAGTTATTTCATCTTAACTTAATTTTGCGGCTAACTACTGATAACAAAGCGATAATGTTGCTATTATCACCATCCTTAACTCAACGCCATACTTAATGAGTGAGGTTAGATTAATAAAATGTGTAGATTGTGATTGTGTAGTGGCGTGTGCCATCATAGACAACCTAGACTAATAGTGATGGGTAGAATGTAACGTAACCGCTGTGTGAAACTAGTGTTACGCTTGGAACTGTTTTGCTTAGAACTTTGTCATGATTTAACCCTTCATTAGTATCATTGTTTTTTTTAACGCGGTTAGTATCTTTGGCGTCAATACATTTTCTAAACCTCAAATAAACACTAACTATTAATATTTATTCACTCAATTGATTTGTGCAATTTTTGCCGATTTCTTGGAAGGGTTCTAAAAATATAAATTTTTAGCAATTTATGCAAGAAAAAAATCATGAGTATAAAAATCTATTTGATATCGTTTTTATAAACATTTACAATTATCATTGAAGGGTCCAGAGTCGGGTTGAGAGAGTCAGTTGGCTAAACATTGTGGCTTGTATGATCAACAAAACCACCGGTCCTCCCACTCACCAGCTCACCCACCGGCCTACCCACTGGCCCTCACACTGATCAACTCATCTACAGGCCCACTAATTCACCGACCCACTCACTCACCGTTAAGCTCACTCACTGACTGATATACCAACCCACTCATTCACCGACCCATTCACTCACCGACCCACTCGCCCACCGACCTACCAACAGACCAACTCACTGATAAACCTCCTGACCTACCCAACAATTTATGAGGGAAGCAAAGTATGTGGCTGGGGTTAATGCTACAAAACTCGTAAACCTTCATAACATTTGTTTAGAACTGTTATCAATA
>JARJEC010107897.1:0-22490 GCA_030264575.1 Tachinus sp. AB-2021
TTCTATAAGAGATAGGCTGACAGCAATATAACTTATTTTATCCTCAATTCAAACTGACAGATTCCCAGCCGGCAAAAACACATCATTTACTAGTCATAATTTACGTTATTATGAAATATATATATATATATATATATATATATATATATATATATATAACATGATGTAGATATGACATAAACAATACGAAAACATGTCCGGGACCAAAGACGTCACCTAGTAACGAATATAACGCGTCTTTGCTGGCTAGGTAATTATAAACATTTCATTAGATGACGTTTATATTTTAGATTATATTATGTGACTTATTTAGCTCCTGCGTTGCGATAAATATCCAGCCCGACATCTTGTCTATTTAATTAATTCCACTTAGAACTGACTGTTCTCATCTTGTCTTAATTTTTCAGCAACAATATCAATATTTTGTTATTATCACCATCCATAAACGCAACGCCCACTATAAATGAGTGAGGTTATTTTTTTTTTCAAATAACGTGTGGACTGTGACTGCGTGTGCATATGATAGTAACGGCAGTAGCTAATAAAGAGCGCGTTGCATGGCGTAGTTTGACGTTTGACGGCGTAGTTTGACGTCAAAATAAAATACGACGTCTTAAAAATGACACAAAATACGTCATTATGATGTCGAGAAAGAGACGTAATTTGTTCGACTAAAAATGACGTCTATTAGTTATATGACGTTATATTCACTTCGTTTTTTAGCCAACGACAAGTAACCCATACTTGTCATTGGCTGCCATTGATCACGTGGCTTTGATTTCCCCATTTAAACATCTCAAAAGCGACATCTATTGGATTTTGCTTTTCTAAGCTTGTTAATATGTGATGTTAAAATAAAAACTTTGAAGTCTTCTAACTCCTTAACTAATCGATGTCGGATATATGTAGTTTATATGATAATTTTTTTTTCTTAAGATTACATTACACTTTGATCTGTAAAAGTTTGTCGCTGAGCTAAAAAATCACCCTGTATAGTTTAACCCCCGGTGCTGTAAATGACGTAATCGGCGCTGTTGATTGCGCTTGAACCGTCTATCTATCACTATTGAGATTACATAATTCTACGTCCAAAAAATTTTCTTAAATGAGCGGTTGTGTAGGTAAGTGTGTAGGAGAGAGAAAAAAATACGATTTTATATACTGTTGTTCAAAATAATGGACATCTTTATATATTTTCTACAAAGTTGCTCAAAATAATGGACAAATTTAGATATTTTATACAAAAATATTTACTATCTCTTGTACTACTTCTAACAACAATTTTATTGACTTTCAAAATTGCGCTTAATCTAATCTTTATTGTCCTATGTCGTATAAAACTTGCAAAACACATTGATTAATCAACTTATAATGTAATATCTGCGCATCGCATTAGCAATAAAGGTGTCCCTTTAAAATGGGAGTGGAAACGCAGGGTTCGGCTTTTATCCACCGGGGGCGCATAAGTCGCATATTTTTTATTCGAGCAATTATCGCCCATAATTAATAGGCAACCAAATATGCGCTTGTGGTAGTAATAAAAATAAGAATTCCATAGATGGGTTTTTTCATAGGCGCAACAAATATTTATTGTGTAACATTAGGATTAAGCCAAGCTTCTAAATGTGACCAAGATTGCAATAAATCGAACCAAACATTTTCCTGTAAACATATTGAGTTGTAAAATTTCTACATTATAATGAAAATAGAAATTTTATTTAACTAACCCTTTGACACATCTGTTAATACATAAACATTGTAAAATTCCTAGATTTTTTTGGAGGGAGCATCCAGGTGTATTGTCTAAATCATAACAAATATTCTGTTAGCATCCAGCTTTTAGGGCATGCAAATAATAATTTGGTAATTAATTTTGTGGGATAATTTTTTTCATATACATATCTTTCTAAAAAGGGACAAAAATTGAGCAATTTTTGTAAATATCTTAGTTATTTATTATTATATTTAACAACAATACTTACTTCATTGGAACTGTAATTATACTCTATTAATACCGAAAACAGAATTTAACTATCTTTATTAGATTTTAGAAAAGTTGGATGAACGACTTAACCAAGAATTTTCCCCCTTAAGCTTTAAGTGAGAATACAATTTTTTTCATACAATCACATGTAAAATACTATATCTAATAGCGTATTGATAAGTGAAAATAATATTATCACGGCAAAATTATCTTAACACACATTTAATAATAAATAATCGATAGAAATGGAAAAATTATATTCTCATTCCAAATATAATCGTGATTCGTTTATCGATAATTTTTTAGAAATGAAACTCATTCTAATACCAATCTTTGGAAAATACAACTCGTGCTGCGTATTTTCATCTTTCTGTATTAGAATGCTTGACAATTATAAAAAAATATTGATAATATACAAAGCACTTGTTACATTACCTATGACAAAAATCAAGAAATCAAAAAAAATTATTGAAAGCAAAAAAAACTATTTTATTGTAACTAGCATGCAAGGAAGTGGCGTTCGAGTGTGCACATGACGTCAAAATTTATCTTCTATCGATTAATAGCTTTCCAATGTGTTTTATGCAATTTTTAAGTAAAATTGATATTTGTTAAATTTACAATGCATTGTTCATGATTTTGCAATGTCTTATCTTATGTAATTTTATTAAATTATGTTTTGGTTAATTTTAGAGACAAACCTACAAAAAACTATGTACAATGTACGTTATGAAAAACTTGCTGCGCATCGTACTGCTATTTCTCGTACTCAACCTGCAATATTTTCTTTCTCACCTTACATCGTCAATGGCTATTTTCTGGGACAATCAAAAAAGTCTCTCTAATATTAAAGTTCTTTTTTAATTCATAAAAAACATTACAGATACTTTAAACTTAGACTAACATCCATTTCATTATCAGCATTTTTATCGACAACAATGGGTTTTTTTGTATTAAATTGTCTACAAATTTCAAAACCAATAATACCTAAAGCAGTTCCAGAATTGAGACTCTCGATTCCATTATTTAATGGAATATTCAACCGCACACCATTGAATTCTTTTGCTAATTTGTATGAATTCATGCTGATCCCATTAGTCTCGCCACCTATTATTAAAATGTTTTCATAATTTTTATTAAATTGTATGCTGTAATATGGTAGAATTGGCATATTTTGTATATAACTTAAAGTGCTATTGTGCATTTGAATTTCACCATCAGTTCCACTAATTATATTATTATCGGCAATGAATACATTTGCATTCTCATTAATATTCGATTTGATTTCACTGAAATCGATTTTTGTTAATATATTTAGGCGAAAATGTGAACCGGCCGCACTTCTTGTAACCTTTGTGTCCCATAAATTCACGCAACCTGAGGGATATTCTGTCATTATTACTATTTTCAAAAATGTATCAATTTACCTTTAGTTAAAATTACTTTTGCACAACCTAATCCTGCTGCAGTTCTCAATATTGAACCCAAATTCCCCGGATCTCGAATATTATCACATATAATTGTTAATGGAATTGGATTTTTCGAAACATATGTATCAACCTCGGGAACTCTAAAAATACCTAAAACAAAGAAAATGAATTTCCTCCTTGAATAACCAGTGCCAGCCTAATAAAACTGCATACTGTGAGGCAAGTAAAGTGACATTGATATAATTTTTTAACAGATTATTCAATAACAAAGAAAATTGCTTAAAGCAAATTCTATTTGGTGTTAAAATATGGTTTCAGACTTGAATATTTACACTGAAGATCATTTCAAAAAGATTTTTTGTTTTATTGATGAACATAAATACAATATGCAAATAAAAAATAAACAAAAACATACAAAATAAAAACCACGATAATAAACAAAAAAAAATAAATTAAACAAAACTTTAAGGCTATAAATAAAGAATAAACAAAAAATATTGCAAAATAATCATAAAACTCAAAACAAAAATTAATAAATATAAACAAAATTTACAAACCAGACAAAATAAAATAAATCGTTTTTGCTGATGTTTGCATGTTCTTCTTTTTTCAAATAGCAGACACAACTAAGATTTTTTTAGGTAATTGAAAAAAATTTAACCAGAAGCACAAAATTACTAATTAGGCAAAAATATGAAAATGAAAACAAATGGCAAATAAACAAAAATAACAAAATGAAGAAAAAGAAAACAAAACAATCAGAAAATAAATTTGGTGCAGCTCATTACAATTAAAGTGCTATTATCTATCAGAAACAAGTAGAAAGTATCACTTCAAATGCGACTATTTAGCCAAAGAAAAAAGTTTACAAAATGAAAATTATTTTAAATCACTTTGACAGTTACATTTCACAGTGACTAAATTAAACTTTTAGTAAAACACAAATAGAGCTATTTGAGATCGTAAAACTGAGTAGAATCAAAATTGAGTGGCATAAACAATAAAATTACTATTAAAAACGTTATCTTGGATGTCAATTTTGCTGTCTGAAACTGCTACATATTTCAAGAGCAAATAAAATTTGTTTAATCGAAAACCTCAATAGTTACCAGTGGTAACAAATATTACTAAGAGTTCTAATTTATTTAAAATCCCAGACACATACAGCATGAACTGTTTTATACTAAAATTGTTATCAAAATATTCAAACAATTTTTATTTTTACCCATTATTCCAGGAGTTGTGGTTAAATCCGACCACATCTGCATTTCTTTATAAGGCATCTTATATAATTGTGCACCCAGTTTAGGTAAATTCGGTTTCAAATATTCAATTTCATCTTTACGTGTGAATAATAGATATTTTAATTTACAACCGCTCAATAAAGCATCTCTGATCAATCTCTTGCCCTCCAACAAAACCAAATCTTTTTTAGTTTTTTCTTTTCGTGATTTTATTGTTGCCATAAGCATTCCGATTCTCGAATCGTTATTTTTCATTTTGGTATACACAAAATCCCCTTCGTCATTTATAACTGTTTCCAACATATCGGTAACTTTAGTAATTTGCGGTTTAATGTCCCTTTTCTTCGGTTTAAATTTCCTATTTTCAATATCTATCACATCAGCAGACATAACTTCCTCTGCTGCAACTTCATTTTTATAACGCCACTTAATTTTAATGTCCTCTTTGAATTGCTCATTTAGTTTTTCTTCCTACAATAAAACAATTCAATAAATATGCGATAAGATACAATTAAATTATATAATACTTGTTGCTTTTCCAAATTCTCATACTCTTCCGGTGGTATAACTTTAACAGGTCTGCGATGTGACCATCTCGCAAAATTTCGTACTTGATTTAATTTCACATTTGCGACCAAAACATTATTTAGACAAAATTTATATAATGAAGTCATTTTAAAAAATTTTGAAATCACATGAACAATTGTGAGGTTAAGTGTAAACAACAGAAACAGAAAACAAAATAATTGACAGAAATATTTGACATTTCTACGAATAGAGGCAGGGTCTCTCTCGCGCGAAATTTGAATAAAATTTAAGTCGCAAAATTCATATAAAATTGATAATCGATAATGAAAATTTTGTAATTTAGTGAAGGAAATTCAATCTCGGCTTAAGGAAAAGTAATATTCATTATGTTCTTTCGGTTAAGAAGAAAATCAGTACGTAGCTGTCATTTACAAACCTGATTGTTTGACATTTGTGAATATATTCCCGAAAAAAGACAGAAATTCAGAAATTGTGTAATTGGTAATATGAATAAATATACCTATATAAATAAATCCATAGCTCCTTGACAACTGTCAAATGGAGTTTTATATAAAACTGGAAAGATACACAATTTTTATATGAAGTTGTTAAATGGTATTTCTAAAACGTTCATAATTTAAAGTAAACGTGTCATGCTATGAAACTATCCCAGCCAGCAGAGTCACGTCATTTTTTCGGATATCCGTGAATATAACGTTATATGACCAATAGATGACGTCTAATAGACGTTATTTTAGTCGAACAAATGAAGTCTCATTTTTGACGTCACATTGACGTATTTTTTGTCATTTTTAAGACGTTATATTTTCGACGTCATATTGGCGTACGCTAACCCGCCCTTTATTAGTCTCTTTGGTCTTTGACATATTTTTGTCTTTTTGTCGTCATATTTACGTCATGTTTAGAGTCATAATGATGAAAAAATTACGTGAACATGTCTTTGCTGGCTGGGATGTTCTGTGGTGTCGGGGATCGAAGAGCTCTACACGACATTTAACAAACGCAGTTTTATAAAATGGCACAATAAGTAATGTAAAGCATATTGGAAGATTTCGTTCTGTACGTTCAAACAAATATATTGAGCTTGTTCGAACTCATTATCAAGCAGAACCAAACACTTCTACAAGCCGTGCGGCGCAATTAGGATTGTCTGAGCGTTCTAGAATGTTGCACTTAGACTTGCACATGTATCTATAGAAAATTCAAACTGTGTTTAAACTAATACCAATTTATATTTAATGACGTTTGGAGTACACACAGACCGTTGTAATCTTTGTTAGAAGCAGAACCCATCCAAGCAAGCAGACACGTCATATTCACGTCAATTGTTGTCATAGTTTTTCATTATTACTCAAATTACGTAAATATGACACAAAAAAACAAATATATGTCAGGGACAACTTAATGACGTGATTGACGTCAATTGGTGACGTAAAAATAGACGTGCTGGTATTTACAATAAACGTTTATCAAAATATACAATAACTAAACTTTTATTGTCAAATGTCGTCAAATTCCACTACGATAAAATTGTATTCAAGTTGTCTGCGGGGCTGCCCGCCCTATAGGTAACCCATGTTCTATGCTCTATGTTGCCAGACTTGCCATACTAAAAATTAAAAAAACTAATAATTCAGAGTTAAATTGTTTTAAATATAATAAAAATGTTACCATATGCGTAAATATTAATTAATCTGTGTAAATTAACAAAATTTGTTATTTTGCGCAAATGTTATATTGCAGAAAAGTGGCAACGTTGAAGAACCAGGCATTTGTCAATTTTCATTCATTGTCAAAAGTGCACACTTAAAAAATGGCAGATGCGGAGGTAACTATTTGTCACGTGTATACATTTTTCACCATTATTTAAATAACTATGAATTCAATTATACCGGATTCTTTATTACAGTTGAGTAAAGCATTAAAGGATTTGTCTTACAAAGCTCAAACGTCCAGTATCACTGAACGTAAAGAGGTTATTAAGGGTGTCATAAATGTACTGGAAAATGCAGGTAATATTAACATATTTATAGTTAATTGATAAAATATAAGATAAAACATGCATTAGAAAATAGTTATTGATTATTTTACAGTTGGTTTTAATGTGATCTGATTAAATGTTGCAAAAAAATTATGTTTAAATTTTATTTTTAGGTATAAATGAGGGTATCATCAAAGGAATTTGTAAAGTTGTTCAAATTATTTTAACAAAATACAAGGACAATAAGTCGCATGCATTTATCAAGGAACTTATATATGCGCTTCTGAAATATCATCCGGAATGGACAATCAAGAGTTTCATACCAACACTACTGGATATTGGAAACCAACACAAAAATGTATATGCTACGTAAGTAGGAAAACTTTTACATTGTTAGTTGACAAGCCCACTTGTAAGAAATTCGGCTTATTTGGTGGTGAGGATGAAATTTGATTGTCTTCTACGTGTTTTTGTGATTGTTTACTTAATTCTTTCATATTTTCTTTATATAGCGGCATAAATCGATACTAGTTTTATGCGATTAGAAATTAATTAGATTATGCAATATTATATAAAACTAACAAATGTAGGAAATTGCCAGAAGCGTTTAACAACATAAAATATATTACAGTGTGTCTACATATCTAAGTCACCAAATGGAAAACTTTTATTTTTATCTTTAGGAGAAAAAGTTATTCTTTATAAAAAGTTCTGCATGGTTCAAAATCCAAAATGCAATCATCAGATATTGCAATAACAGTAACAGTGGTCTTTGAACGTGATATATTATTTGATAAATAAAGAAGTGATGCCGATGAAATTCAGTTTGTACCAAAAAGAGTAGTGATGCATATGAAACTTAAATTTGGAAGAAAAAGAAATTGTGTTAAATGTAAAATGAAAGCAAGCTAGAACGTCTTCTAAGTATAGACATACTGACATTTTGCAAAAACGCAAAAGTTAAAATAGGACAGAGACAAAACGTTATAATGGTTGTGCTTGTTATTCATGGGCAGATTTATATTTTTATTCCTGATTTAACTTACTCGATCCACTCTACTTTCTATCTACCATTGCTGATTTTATAAATCAGTTTATTTTGTTTTTATTTAAACTGAACCGGTTTTATGCACACCAAGTCACAACTGAAACAGGTACGGGCTCATATCTGAATTATTTACGAATATTTCCTTATTAATTTTTTATGGGTATAAATACTAATAATCATAAGATCCTAAACTAACCGTAAAAAATTTGTAAAATAGCATTTCCATGTTAACCGGAACAGCTGACAGTATATTACAATGGTATGACATGCAAGCGTATGTATTAAAATGATATCCCGTATCTTCAATAAGATTGAGTGAGAGGCATGTGAGAGGACGCAGCAGTAACTTGCTGCCCCTTTGCGGACATTTAAGATACCTGTATGTTATAAGTGGGGGGGGGGGTCTTTGCTAAGTCTAGGTCTTTATTCATATAATAACACGTTGCTGCATTAGGCTAGAGCGGCATACTTTTAGTTGTGTTTAGGTATGCATGGAATGACCCTGAAAAAAAATCTGAATGCTTAAATGAAATATGTGTGGGCGGGCCGAGTAGTAGTTAAAGCGGTTCAAGGCAGTACTGAATCTTCTGCAATATTTATATCTACGCATGACTTAAATTCGTAACTTTTGCAAAAAAAAACAAATTCTTCACACATTTAAATCATAATTTTATATGCAAAAAATATATATCAGTTTAATGATATAATCCAGAAACCTTTGAAGCATCGCAAAAGAATTAATAGAAGGTAATAAATACACAATTAAATAAAGTTATATTTGTGCAACATTTGCTATCTATACAGGGGTGTATTAGACCACCGGTCCCAGGCTTTTTTTAGAGAAACGCAACTTATTACAACTTTGCGGAAAAAATATTTATAGCCAAAGCATACTTGAAAAATTTTTTGGGAGTATTTACTTTTTTCAAAAATGACCGCTGACCCACAACTGAATTCAACTTTATAATTTCAAATGGGACAAGCGGTCATGTGTAGTATGGTTGGATAGCTAATTAAAAAGAAACCACTTTTGTTTGAAAAACTTTGTTATAAAGTCAACCATTTGCTGTGAAAATATTAAAAACCCTAGAAAACAACATTTGAACACATTCTTTTGGCCTGTTTTCTTATTTAAAAAGTAAAATAAAAGAATTTCTTCAAATGTTTTTTTCTAGGGTTTTTAATATTTTCACAGCAACTTTATTAAAGTTGTTTTTTATTTCAATTGCCTATCTAACGGTACTTCACATGACCTATTGTCTCATTTGAAATTTTAAAGTTGAATGCAGTTACGCCCCTCAGTGGTTATTTTTAAAAACCGTAAGTACTCCCAAAAAATTCAAGTAAGTTTTGGTTATAATTTTTTTTTTTCAAAGTTGTATGTAATTGCTTTTCTAAAAAAGGCCCATATATATATATATATATATATATATATATTATCCAATTGAAAATTGTTTAATGTAATTTGTTTGTTGTCAGGTAGATTTAAGTGTTTCCTAATTAAAAAAAAAAATAAAAATAAATTTAAATAATAAGGATTATTTGAATGCAAATGGAAATAAGAAATGTATAGCATATTATAAGATTTTAAATAATCGATTTAGCAAAAAAGAAAGCATTATTGAAATTGCTAACTTGATAAATTTGAACTATTAATTGGTTTTAAAAATTAATTTACTTTAAGTTAGTTTATCTCAGTAACATATTATAATCTTTATCTTATGTTTTGCTTATACTGGAGTATCCAATGAACGTATAACCAATTAAATGTTAATATTGAAGTTTTAATTTGCATTATTCAATAAATTCTATTAGTGGCTAATAGCCTTGTTTTTCAAATATAATAATTTCGGAAAAAATAGAAAATTATAAAGGAAACCGATAATCAAAATATGCATGATAATTAGATATTCATTATGCAGTCAGGCATAAATTGATAACCCTTTGCTATACAGTCCGTACTGTCTATATGGCTGCTTGGTTTGTCAATCAACGGGTACATTTTCTGATATGCAGTTGTATATATAATACACAATCAACGCCGGAACTGACACCAATTTTGTAATTTTAAAGGGAACACACGGTATATTTTTAGTTTTGGTCTAACCTAACCTAATTTTTTTTAATCCTTTTTTAAATTACAGAAAATTCTAACTTTTTTAATACTTTTTTCAAAATAAATATCTTTATTGTCGTTTGAGCGCAAAATAAATCTACTTTTATGTATGGTACATGGTACCAAGGGGGTTGCATTTGGAAAAAGTAAGTTACAACCTAAATACAAATTGTCATTTATAAAAACATGCATATCACTCAATTTTGAATAATGTGTGGAAAATGATATTTTTCGAGTACTTTGATTGTATTTAGATGTTGCTATAAAAACATTTTCAAATAAATGCATTTCAATTTTTTTTTAAATGAGGTTTTGTTACCAACACCTCTGAAAATGTATATTTATACATAAAATCGATTAATAAATCCAAAATTTCAAAAATATACTGCGTGTTCCATTTGAAGTCGGTTAAAAGAGTGACACTAATAAAAATGTGTCTTATCGCCTTTTATTATTATAATTTTGATTGATTTTGAGTTTTAACGGTTTTTTGATTATAAAGCAAAAGAAAAAACAATTAAAATTGAAAATATGATTTTGGAGTTTTGCAATTATATATTATTTGACAATTTGCAGAATTTTAATTTTAATTTATAATCAATAGTATTTTTTTATAATTTGTTAGTATTAATTGGGTAAGATATTGAAATTAGTCTATGTTTACATAATATTCTTTTTATTATGCATTTTTCAAACATTTAAGTTAGTACTAAAAATTAAATTAATTTGAAATGTAAGCATTTAAGTTAAAACAGTTACTTCATATGAAATTTATATTTGGGTTTTCAACAACGTTTTTGCTTTATAGTGATAAACATAATTATTTGTAATTAAAACTGAAGAATGTTGTGAATATTTGTATTATATAGTTTGATTAACATTTGACTTTTTATCACAATATAATTTTTTTTTTCCAAATAAATTCATAATGTAAGAATAGCATTTACATTTACTGTTAAAAGATGTGCCTTATTTTAAACTTATTAATGTTTTACATAAAAGAAATTTTGAAACCATTTAGTTAGAAACCAAGTGATTTTTTATATATTTTTTGAATTATTAAATTATTACTCATGTGGACCAGCTAATGAACAAAAAAGTGTTATTTGAGTCTGCAATTTTATATTATATGGTAATTTGCAGTAAGTATAATAATTTTTATACAAATAGATTTTTTATATAATTTGATAATATTAATTGGGTTAAATTTTGAAATTTGTCTATGATAATGTAATATTTTTTAATTTTTGTATTATCAATTCTGCAATTTATTATTAGCGNGTTATTTACAATTTTTTGCTTTAAATTATCAATACGATGAGTTATTTTGCTGGAGATTATATATGCAAATATAATAATTTATCAAATCAAACCACAAATTATCAAGACTTACAAAGTTTTTGATTTCTAAAATCTAAAGTTTTACTAAATGATTTTTGTTGTCATTATACATTGATTGTAGAAAATAGTATATTATTCAACAAGCATATATATATAATAATAGTCATTATATGCGAGTAGAATACTATAGTTTGTCCAAGACAATCTTATAATATTTTAGATTTTTTATTGGAAAATTTTGAATAAAGAAAAAAAAACCGTAAAAGTGTATTGGTAACCCTGATATTGTTAAAGTTGTCATGCTTGCTATTATTTGTCAGATCAGAATGTGAGGTTAAAATAGTAAATAAGTGAAACATAAAAACATTGACATCTTTAGTCTCATTAAAAATTTAAGAAACATGTTAATTTAAATTGAATATACAACTATATAATTATGCATTTTTAATCCTTTTTATTTACATTTATTTTGCATATTTAGGAATACATAGTAAAATGAACGAGGGTAACCACGTTTTTGGTTATTCATTTGAAGCTTCCCAAACTATGTGTAGAGCAACTTTCATATTTTAGACTATGAGTCATTTCTTATCAAAGAGTGGTGTTTTGCCGCACAAACAATATGGCCAATTAACAAAAAGCCAAAACATGTTTAATTAAAAAAAACAGGATTAAAAAAAATTAGATAATTTTTAATACCTTTGTGCATAAATAACACTTGATATTTCATTTTTGATATACACCAATCTCTGCTTTTATTATTTATGATTCTTGACGTTATTTCCATCGGATATATTTTTCAGGTTATTTCTGTCAGTGTTTATGTCAATTATGTTTGAACAGAAAATATATAAAAAATGTGTTTCATTTATAATGCAAGAAGTGACAGAACTGAAATTGTGCAATCTGCATTCTGTCCAATTCTGTTAGAACCAAGCTTGAGTTTTGAAAACGCTATTATGTAATTAACTATAATAAACATTGATATGATATAGGTATTGCTGTAGAGTGTATAGGTTTGTCACATTGCTGTCATACTAATATATAATCCCTTGTAATTAATAATTAATTACTGCATGTGCATAATGCATATCAATATATTTGATAAAGCACATTTATAATAGGAGGAAAGCAAAATCCAATAGATGGCGCTTTTGAGATGTTCAAATGGGGAAAACAAACTCACCTGATCAATGGCAGCCAGTGACAATTAATCGGTCAGTTCGAATTGTGGATATAATAAGTTATACTGCTATCAGAGTATATTAAAGAAGGAAAACCGGTTTTAAGCCTGAGCACTGAACAAAATCCTTGTTTACAAGTGATAAAACATATTGTTTATGTTCTTGAGGTTATTTTAAAATTCACCGTGACAGTGACACTTACCACATGGATTTGTTTTCCCATTTGAATAGTTAAAAATTGGACGCCAGAGGTCAGCCACTTTGCTGATTTTCTCCTTTAGGTATATTATAAAATAGTATAATGAGTATACTCTTTCGTGTTCTTTATATGTTTCTTCTGTGTTGGATAGTTTTTCTTTTGAGAAGAATTTTGTCTGTGGATTTGGATGTAACGGTAGGAATATTGATTGGGTTTCTAGTAAAGGGATATGCATACAGCAAGGTTGGTCGGAACATGTAAGTTTATGTAGCTTTGTTTGTTGATATGCAAGAATATCTATTGGTTTTGTTTTGTTTCTCTAGTAAACGTGGTTACAGCATTTTATAAAGTGCTCTAAATTATTTTTTATATGTTGATGAAATGTTGTGTTTGAGAGGTATGTGGCTATTTTTAGTTTTATTTGTAATTGAATTGGTTTTCCGGATTTGCTGAGTAGGGTGTTGTGTTGAGAGCTTCTAGACATATTCTGAGGCAGGTGTCTTGTATTGTTTGTAGGCTTTTCAGTTGTGCCTTTGACAGGTTGTTTGCATATTTGCATAATCCTTTTTAATATATACACTAGCAAAATATTGAAAATCTCAACATCAACATAATACAATATGCAGACTACAACTACATAGTGATTTACACAAGCAACTCACAAATAAACAAAAACACAACTAACCTCAACAGAGTAGGCCGTAATGTATTTTTGGTTTTGTTAACGTTTTGCAAATGTTTAGCATCAATTCTCGTTAAGTGCCCTTTTTTTGTGATATAAGAGATTTTAGTATAATTGTATCTTTTTTTACTTTATCTACTGTTTCTTCTATGTGTTTGTTGAAATTCATTTTTCTGTCAAGCCATATGCCGAGAAATTTTGTTCTTCTGTTACTGGTATTTCTGTTCCATTTAATTTTACTGTTTCGTGTTCTGGTGTGTCATGTTTTCTGCTAAAATGCATGATTGTACACTTGCTTGGGTTTATGTCAAGATTAAGTTTGTCTAGTACGTTTTTCAGTATTTCTAAGTTCAAGGTTAGTTGTGTTTTTGTTTATTTGTGAGTTGTTTGTGTAAATTACTATGTAGTTGTAGTCTGCATATTGTATTATGTTAATGTTGAGATTTTCAATATTTCGCTAGTGTATATATTAAAAAGGATTATGCTTAATATTGAACCTTGTGGTAGTACAATGTTGCATATTCGGGTGATTTTGTGATTGTTTGATGTCATGGTGTATATCCTGTTTGTTAGGAATGATTGAATGTATTTTATGAATAGGGGTGTTATGTTCAGCTTTACTAGTGTTTTGATTAGCGTTTTAATGTGCAGATTTCTTTCTTTTGTTTATAGAATAACAGGCATATTTCATTCCTAATGGTTTAATCCCATAATCCAAAAAAATTTCAATTGAGTACAGGTTTCAAAATTAAATGAACTTAACTTTATTATATATAATTTATTTTAAAAAAATCAAAGCATTTAGAAATCTTGTAGTTTTTGTATTTTTATATTTTTGATAATTTAATTATACTTAAAGACAAGTCGTAATAACAAATGATAACACAATAAATTTATTTTAAATGTTATGGACTCCTTCAATTTATTGGCGTTTAAATATTATAATAACTCCCCAGAAAGTTTACTCTTGTGTTGACTGGATTACCATTTAAGAAATATAATAGACAAATTAAGTATTTTAAACTAAATGAATTATTAAATGAGCTTTTATCAGTCTCTATTTAGAAATGTTAGAATCAATTATTACATACTGCATATTTTTCAAATTCTATTAATAAAATAAGTGTATTTTATATAATAAATCTCCAAGAACAGTATAATCAAAAATATGAATAAAATGTTGACCATTATGAACAGAATATTGAAAACTGGACTTTATTCACACTGCTATTCTCAACATGAATAAAGTGAACAATAATATTGATAATTATTAAATTATACAATAAATAAATAAAACCCAACATTGCAAAAAAACTAATTTATGTAAAAAAAAAAATGTATGTATACATTATTATAAACATTAAAAATGTTGGATTAATAAAGAACATTTAAATTTATATTGTGTGCTTTTCAGTATATTAAGATTTATTTTTTTAGCGTCACAGACATGAGTTTGTATTAACATTATTATATTATATTAAAAGTTTTACCTAATTATATATATATAAAGATTACGTCTCAAACTACACGTTTTGAAAACCGTTTATAAATTAAAATATTTTGTATTCGTGATTTGATTGGTGACAAAATTATTTGTTTTTAATTAAAGCTGGAAAATATTGTGAAACTCTGTACTATATAGTTGGATCTATATTTGACGTTTTATTACAATATATGAATTGAATTTGTAAAGTAGATAATTTATAAATTTGTTGTATGTATAGCGCACCACAGACACACATTTATTGTTCATTAAGATGTACCTTCTTTTAAAATAGATAGTTTTATATGACACAAAGTTTTTAAAATAATAGACTTTCTATAATTATTATTATTGTTTTTAAATATTAAAGTAATTTTAAAAAAAATCATTTTACACTTCTTTTCAAAAATTATTTATTTCTTTAACATTTATGATAAAAAGGAAATTCATTTGTCTTCTCTTATTTATACTTATTAGTAAACTGTGTAAAACATTGATGACAAAATATTTAGCCGTTTACTAACTCATATTTTAAGAATAAAGAACGTGGTTTACGAAGTTTATTTTGTAACAATTGTTTTAATGGCGGGCTATGAGATTTACAAGAACCAAGAGGCTAAATAATTGAATTATCCAAGAGAAATCACTGTTAGAAAATTACAAAAAGTAAAAAAAAAATTGTGTGTTCGGCATTTACTAATTTTGTCATTCACCTTTCTCAATAATGTTTATAAATACTAAAAACAAAAATTATTTTAATGAATAGATTGACGTTTGCCAGCGAAATGCAACTGGAGTTTGAGCTTGGTCTCCTGTTCATTATGTTGGAACTTGTGCACGTCTAGAAAAACTATTAACAGCCAATTACATTTTTACTATGTAAATCACCCTATGGTGCATGATAAAAAAATGCAGTGTGTATATATATATAGATATATATATAGTTTTTTTTAAGCATTTATTAAAGCGAACGTTTTGGAGACACTGCCTCCTTCTTCAGTGCTGAATAAGGAGACCGAAATGTTTGCTGTAATAAATGCTTTTTTAAGAAAAAACTATATATATTGTACCATCGCCAGGAACAGTGAGTTTGCAAATTGTCGATGGTGGACCGATATCAACCTTAACTTCATGCTAAGGACTTGTGATCAATATTACTTTAAATCCAACGTTTGCAGTGCCATTTACAAAGATAAAATAACTGAACCGCTTTTTCTTTCGAGAATCGATTGATGTTATTTTTTTTCTTTACAAAATCAGTTAAATTGTTTACTAAATAATCTACCACTGTAGAGTCGACAGTCTGGTTTTCTTGAGAAATTGGCGTCACATAAGTGTCGTATGTTTTCTTGCGTTCAAATTAAGTTTTTATGCTTGTGGTTCTATTACTAGCTTTAATATGGATACTTACTTCTTGGTCTGTGGGTGGGGTTGTCACATATTACTAACAATTTGTTTGGGATTCCAATGTTTACAAAAGGCTTTAGGTAAGGTTTTAATTAATTTATTTAAAAAAATATTATCCCTAAAAATGACTTAAAATAGCTTGGTCTGTGGGTTGGGTATTTTTTCCTTTCCTTACGTGTTAAATGGAAGACTGTATATAATTATTTTTTGTATTCTTTGTATTAATTTATTTAAAAGTTTAAAAATCCTGTTTAGATAATATTATGTAATATCAAATGAAATTTCTAGTACAAACACAGCACAAGGTTGCCTGATTGCTTTCCAATGGTCCTGCATCGTAGGCACTGAAGGATGGAAAAAATCCCCCGAAACTATGAAAGCTAACATGGAAAAACTCATCGAAGCCCAAATGTACCTAGTAAATGGCATCAGTGCATCGGGATGTGACAAAAAAATTACAAAGGCTTCAATTTTAGTAAATATCGTACTACTAATCATTAAATATTTCTATAGAATTATTTCTTATTTTAGTTAAATGGTTTATTAACAACAATACCGGACAGTGACAAATTATACTTGGAAACTATAAAATTATTTGAACAAACTTATTTGGTAGCAGTATTTGGAGGACTGCTGTGCAAAATTTTGGATCAAAGCAGTTTATTAAAAGACTTTGTGGTGCGTTATTTTTTTGTTGAATAAATGACACGAGCAATTATTGAATATTTCTTGCAGCCAATTTTCTTGGAAATATTTATCAAAACGTTAATAAGTGTAAAAACAAAACCGTTGCAATCGAATGTCGAAGCATGCTATCCACTATTAAAATTGATAAACCACGATCAGTTTAAAGGACAGTTGTTGCCTGCTTTACAGAAATCTTTATTGAGAAATCCTGAGATAATTATAGAATGTGTAGGATTGGTAATTACAGGAGTTCATTTGGAGTTGGGCGAATATGCTTTGGATTTGGGGAAGAGTTTAATTGGTAATGAAAGTGCATATTTCGAATGGATGAATTGTATTCTGAAATATTTTTATAGCCAATTTGCATTCGAAGGATGAGTTAGCCAGGCAGGAATCGGTAGAAGCCTGTAAAAGGTTGGCACGACAAATAAGCGAATCTAAAGGAATCGAGGCTTTGCTGAAACAAACTTTTGCCGTTTTTCATGGCTCAGATGGTAAACTTACTGTGGCAGAACATAAAATTAGTGTTTTACAGGTATGTCATTTTTCTACGCGTCTTGAGAGTATAATTATAAAATTTTGAATTTTAAGGGTGCTGGAAACTTTAGTACGAACAATGTTTCTGGAAGCAGTTTGCAACAATTAATAACAGTTGCTAGTGAACATTTCATAAAAGTTTTAGATGTCGAAGTTCATGAGAAAACGCTTTGCCATGCTTTGGAAATGTTGTCTTTGTGGACAGTCAAGTTTTGCAATGAGATACCTAAAAAGGTCGTTGAAAGTTTAAAGAATGGTTTGAGTTTAAAAACATCCACCCCGCTAGTTCGAACTGCTTATATTCAGTGTATGCTCGTTACGTACCAAGGTGGAATGATCAAACAGGCTGAAAATTTAGTGCCGGAATTATTAAAAACAATCGAGAAAGCCGCTCTACAACCTTCACAATTTCCCATGGTTACTGAAGCTTTGTGTGCTGCTTGTTTGCTGCTGAAAATTGCTTCTAATTTCGGAGAAAAGGATAACAATTTGCAAAATCTTTGGAATGTGGTTTTGGATATGGACAAACAATTATTTATTTCTGAGAAATTTATGTCATCCGCTACCGAAGATGGTAAATTAACTTAATTTGAATTAGCACATTATTAGAATTATGATTTTACAGCTTTAGTATTGGTAATGCAATTGTGTGAAAAATTGCTAATTGAACATCCCGAGAGAGTGAACGGAAAAGCTGCTCCTTTACATAAAGCTATTATAACATGCATTACTTCAAATTCGTTAACAGTTAGAAGAAAATGTTTAGCAATACTTAAAAGGATCGTTGGTGGTCTAGGAGGGGCTTCATTGGCACGTTCACTGCTCAAAGAATTTTCCAAATTTTTACAAACCGCTAAAATACAGGTAAAATTATATCTGGTGAAATAGATTTAAATATAATTTATATATATACATATGTTAACTGTCCATTAATTAAAAAGTTAATTTGTATATATTTTTCAGTTGAAATATGAAAATGCAGAAACGGACAATTCAGAAATATCGCCGCATATAATTGTGGAATGCTTAACTACCTTGTGTTCCGCAACAGTTTTAACACCGACCGATGCACAAAATTTAGCTTTGGAGTCTTTGATACCTGCACATCATCCGTCAGTCGTGCAAATTAGTTCCAATTTGTGGATCAAAATAATCAAACATATTAAATTAGAACCAAAAAATTTTATTGTACAGCAGAGACAGTCAATTGAAAAGTTAATACTAAGTGAATATAAAGTTACACCGGTAAGTAATATTTACATCACAAAGCTTGCGCGTCTTTACATAATAACTTGACTCAGAACACATTATGACTTTACCAACATAACGAGGCTCCCTAGAGAAAGATGTAAAGTTAGTGGACCATAATATTTGCTATTATTTTACATTCGGTTCTTCACCTCACCGTTAAGCGCAAATGCCATGGTCCATTGGTCATATTATTACTGCATTACATATCCTCAGCGTACTATATGCGTTTTTATGAATTTACAATAGCATATTGTACCATACACAAAAGCAGAGATACTGTAGTCTGGTGATATGTGCCGCAGTTAACAAACAACAAAACATACTTTTTACTCTCCGCAGTTAACGTTATTAACCTAAAAAGGAATATTTATCATAATACCGAGAGAGAGAGAGAGAAACAAATGATCTATATTAACATTTGAGATAATCATTTTCAATTTTTATACAACAATTTGCTGACCATAATTAATTATTCAATGTTTTAGAGCTACGAAAATGCTTTAGCAACAATTCTATTATTCAATGGAAGCGACATACTTAACGAATTGTTAACATCCGTTATAGCAAAATTAAGCGATCAAAGATTACTACATATATCAAAAGACGATTATTTCACATATTTGACACCAGAAGGTGAATTATTTGATAAAAGTGTGATTCCCGGGTAAAAATAAACGTTTTTATTCCTATACATTAACCGAAATAAATACAATTATTTCAGTGATGATTCTAATTCCGCCATGAATATGAAACGGGAAAGTAAGGTCTACAGTTTTAAAGAACAACAAGAGGAGCTTCAATTGAGACGTGAATTGGAAGAGAAGAAACGTAAAGAAGGTAAAATAAAGCCTCCACAATTTACTCCGAAACAATTGGAAGCGATTAAAAATCAAAAAACAAAAGAACAGGCGATTCGAGATAGATTAACAGAGGTAATTATAATTGCTTTTGTTTAATTTAATCTTATTTAATATATTTTAGTTGAATGGAATTATTTTGGATTGCGTTTCTAAATTAAAAGCAGCGTCCAAAGGAAATCCGGTGGCGTTATCATTCCACTACAAGGATCTCATTCCCGTACTGCTGACTGCTTGCAAGTCACCATTGGCCGCACCTTATTTAACCTTGCTTTATGTAGATCTTAGTCAAACCGTATTTAACAGATTACTTGGAGTCCTGCCCGAATTTATCGCACAACTCACATTGCGGCTTTATAAACCACAGTGTGATTTGGACTCTTGTTGGGATGATGAAGATTTGCCCAAAGCGATGACACGTATTGTTAATTTAATGCACAAGTATACCTTAACAAAATATGACAGTGAGTTGGGAAGCGATGTGCCGCAAAATCATTTCACAATGACTGCGTTTGCTTATACATTCCCCATGTTAAGAGCTATTTTGTTGTCCCAACATGCGAAAAAAAATGAAACATTAATACATGATGGTTTACAAATTATATCTGAGCATTCTAAATTAAGAGGACGAGAGGATATTGAGTATGATGTATATCATCCAAAACTCTTACCAAGGCGGCAGATGTTTGAGTTACTCATAGAATTGATTAGTAAGTATTTCTTTCAAATAATTAATAATTTTATATTTATATTATGGATGGAGTCCTACTACTAATTAAAAGTAGAAAGACCCTCCTATATTCTATAGAACAAAAAATAATTGAAAATTGATTAAATGGCACATTCAGTTTGATCAATCAGAATAAAAAATGTAATATATATATATATTATCTGTCAATTATTTAATAAGAAATTTATTAGAAACACAATGATACATAGTTACTAATTTTAGATTCAACCGGTGGTCGCATTCAAAGCCAAGCCGAAGCAACACTCTTGGATGTCGCTGCTTCTGCAAGTGGTGCACCTCGTTGTGCAAAAGCATCTATAGATGAACTCGATGTGTTACTAAGTGCTTTACAAAATCCAATGAGTGTTGTAAGGGATGCCGCTCTGAGAGGGCTTACTGCGATGAAAACATCAATTCCAACCTTTGAAGAGAATCATGATAATGCACTTAGGATTAGTAAACGCGTTTGGATTGCCAAATTCGATATCGATGAACCAAACAGGTAATATTTATTGCTTACTTTTATCGAATATTATAGTTTAAATTTTGTCAATATTTACGCAGGGATTTAGCTAATAAATTGTGGGATAATGCAAAATTAAATTTTCCACCAACGCTGTGCAAGGATTTAATGGCAGATATTGAACATCCCGTCGAATGCGTGCAGGCGTCTGCGGCTGAAGCATTGGCTGCACTTTTAGCTGAAAATAGAGAACAAGTGAAACCAACCCTAGATAAACTAATTGATTTATACAAAGAGCGTTTAACTGTTAGTATTTAAATTTATTAATTATAACTACAGATTATAAGTTAGCTTTTAAAATAAAATTTAAATTAATATAAATGCTAACATTTAACAAAAATACTTTTATTAATTGTTTAGATGATACCGTCAAAGGTAGATGAATTTGGTCGTGAAATTGAAAAACCAATTGATACCTGGTCATCAAGAAGAGGTGTTGCTCTTGCGCTCACTCAATTGGCTCCGTTGATTGAGGAAAGTGAAATTGGAATGATGATCGAGTTCTTCGTGTCTACTTCTTTAGCTGATAGAAAAGAAAAAGTCAGAAAAGAAATGCTCAACGCTGCTTTAAAAGTAGTCGATTTGCATGGCAAGGTAAATAATTAAAAAAGATTTGAATGCCGCTGTACTGATGAAGGATGTGTATACATTTTGGCTTGAACTACGAGCTTAGAAAAGTATATATAGTAGCATCTACTTGACTAATGCGTGATGACCAATTTTCCAATAAGCCAGTGTCGCATGCTATAGCATACATGTTTAGACATCAATAATATATAAATTTATTAAGTAATTAATTTAGAAAGATGAACTAATAAGACTTGAAGTTTGGTGCAAAAATCTGTCAAGTCCATACGGATATTCTAAAGTTTCTGGTTGATTGGTGTAAAAATCAAGCAAATATCTTCCATAATAACATAATTATAATCGCATGAACTTATTTGTATTCATTGATGGGAGCATAAAATGTGCAATCGAGAAAGTTTTTATGTAATAAAACAATCACGAATTTATTCTCTCGAATACATTACTAGTTTCGGCTCCATTAGAGCTTTCTACTGATGTTACAAACTATATATAACTTGTAACATCCGTAGAAGGCTCTAATGGAGCCGAAACTAGTAATGTATTCGAGAGAATAAATTCGTGATAAAAAACATAGTAAATTGTTTTATTTCATAAGAATGGATTATCACAGTAACGGTCACTTCAATTAATTGTATTAAAGTTTTTATGGATATTAGAGATACTTAAACT
>JARJEC010107898.1:0-11681 GCA_030264575.1 Tachinus sp. AB-2021
CTTTATTCCATTCTCAGAATAGTTAATGAATCATATAAAACTAATTTGTAGATTTTGGACTTTCATTTCTTTGTAACTGGTATCCAAAAATAACTTTGAAACTCAAAATGCAAGTTAAAGTTGCTGCTTTTAACTCAATTCAAAAGCTTGGGGTAGTTAGTAAAAATTGTATAAAGAATTTCTAAGTAACAGTCAAAAATTTTCTTGTAGCTGGTGACCAAAATACCAGATTTGGGAAAAACTGAAAGACTCTATTCCATTTTCACAATAGTTAATAGATCGTTTAAAAGTAATTTGTAGATTTTAGGCATTAATTTTTTGTAACTGATGTCCAAAATTATCTATGAAAATCAAAATGCAAGTTAAAGTTTCTGCCTTCAACGAAATTCGAAAGCATGGGGTAGTTAGTAAAACTTATAAAAAAAATTTCTAAGTAGCAGTCAAAAATTATCTTGTGGCTGGTTACCACAAAGACAAGTCTAGAGACAAACAGGAAGACTTCAATTCATTCTCAGAATAATTAATAAATAATATAAAACTAATTTGTAGATTTTGGACTTTATTTTTTTTGTAACTGGTATCCAAAAATAACTTTGAAACTCAAAATGCAATTTAAAGTTTCTGCCTTTAACGCAATTCCAAAGGTAGTTAGTAAAACATGTAAAAATAATTTCTAAGTAGCAATCAAAATCTTATAGCTGGTGACCAAAAATACCAGTTTTGGGAAAACAGGAAGACTTCATTCCATTATCAGAATAATTAATGAATCATATAAAACTAATTAGTAGATTTTGGTCTTTAATTTTGTTGTAACAGGTATCCAAATATAACTTTGAAACTCAAAATGCAATTTAAAGTCTTAGTTTTTAACGCAATTGAAAAACTTGGAATTATTAGTAAAACATGTAAAAAATATTTCTGGATAGCAATCAAAAACTGCCTGCCTGCTATTTTTCTCAAAACTGTTTTTTTTTATCACCAGCTACAGGTGAATACCAATTTTGAGAAAAACAGCAAACATTTATTCCTTTCTCAGAATAGTTAATGAATCATATAAAACTAATTTGTAGATAGTAATAAATTGCTTTCTAGCAAAAATTGCAGTTTTGAAGCTTAAAACGCAATTTAAAGAAAGAAAAACTCCTTTGCAAAACCCAGAACAGTTGGAAAAATGTCTACAACGAATTTGTAACCCGTAATAAGTGCAAAAACTTTGACGATTTTGCTATTGGTCATCAAAAATTGCAATTTCAATATTTAAAATGCATTTTAAATATTTGGTTTCAAAGCCCAAAACGGTTAGGTTGGGTTAGGTTAGGTAAGAAACGCATCTAAAAATATCTATGAGATACTGGAATAATAATTTTTTTAATTGTTTATAAGTTAGTGCTCAGAACTACAAATTACAATCAGTTTTATAGCACAAAAAGCAATTTTGAAAGACGATGAAATGATTTTGCGCTTGGGATCTATTAACAAAGAGCCTTTGCAAACCACAAAACTTTGAATGACCTTACAAGTATTTTGTGATTTTACTTTCAAGCTGTTTGAAACTAACAAACAATTATGAGTAAATTTTGAAATTAACAAATAATTAGAAGTAAATTGCTTTTGGTGCTTTAAAAGTCTTTTATTGCATGAGTAACAATTAAACAAATTGTTATTATTCTTTCTAAGCAGGAAGACTACATTTTGAAATTTGAATTAGTCTAGATTTGGGGTGTACCCAATCCTGATAAAGAAACATCTAATGATTTTAACTGTTCGTGCAGTTCTTCAAAAATTGCAATTTTCAAATTGAAAATTAATCAAGCTATAAAATTTTTGGCAGAAACCATGAAATAACATTCAGAAAATATAATATTCTTCGGATTGATGCCCAAAAATATGAATTTTGAAAACACCTAAAACATTTTAAGGTAAAAAAATCTTAATATTTTTGAATTGCTAATGCAATTTTTAAACTATAAGTACTTTCATCACCGAGAAACAAATTTTATTTATTTTTAAAGCCGTTGGTATTTCCGAAAATTGATCAAAAGCCGGTTTAATTGAAGCATTTTATTAATAAAATTGATTTTTTTGTAATAACCAGCAATAATTTTGAGTTGTTAATAGAATCCTTGAACCAAACACATTTTAATGCAGCAAGAGATAACGTATATATTTTAATACTTTCAGTATTTCTGAAAATTGATCAAAAGCTGATTCAATTGAAACATTTTATCAATAAAATTGATTTTTTGGTGGTATTAATCAGCAATAATTGTGAGTTAAACCAAACACAAAAGTAATTTTGAACAACCCTGTATTAAATATATAAATATCTTATTCACAAACATTGAATAAGAAATTTGACTTTTTTTTGTAAGAATTTTAGCAAATATCTAAATATTATTTTGAACAAATCTGTNCCTAGTATTAAATATACAAATATCTTATTCACAAACATTGAATATGAAATTTGACTTTTTTCAAGAAATTTATCAAATATCTAAATATTATTTTGAACAATTTTGTATTAAATATATAAATATCTTATTCACAAACATTTAATATAAAATTTGACTTTTTTGTAAGAATTTTAGCAAATATCTAAATATTATTTTGAACAATTCTGTAGTAAATATATAAATAGCTTATTCACAAACATTGAATATGAAATTTCACTTTTTTGCAAGAATTTTATCAAATATCAAAATATTATTTTAAACAACTTTGTATTAAATATGTAAATATCTTATTCACAAACATTGAATATGAAATTTGACTTTTTTTGCAAAGATTTTATCAAATATCTAAATATTATTTTGAGCAACCCAGTATTAAATATATAAAAATATTATTCACAAACATTGAATATAAAATTTGACTTTTTTGCAAGAAATTTATCAAATATCTAAATATTATTTTGAACAGACCTGTATTAAAGATATAAATAAGTTTATGTTTCAACAATATTTTCAACAACCCTATATAAAATATATGAAAGTTGATGACTTTTTTGCAAGAAATTCATCAAATTTGTCCATTATTTTTAACAATCCTGTATAAAATATATAAAATCGTATTTCTTATTTTACTTTATTGACATTTTTCGGACTCTGCTGTAAAAGTTTCAACTCACAAATAATAAAAAAGCAAAAATTGTAACAATAAAAAAATAATAAAAAAATGAAGAAAATCAACGACGTGGAAGGTATACATTGTAAAAAATACTCACTATTTGAATTCCAGTCCAAGCGATGATAGTAATGAAGGCATCAAAATCCCAAACATATATTGGATCAACTATCGAATTGATTGTTTGCAGGATAACAATAACAATGTATACAACGTTGATTAACATATTCCAGCCATACAACGCATTAAACAAATCCACTAAATCCAAAACCTTTTCATGCATAAAAATAACTTCGTTGAACACGTTAGCATTATTAATAAATTTAACATCGTTTCCTTGGACAAAATCATATTCGTCGATTATTCCATTAATCCATTCAACGCGTTTCTTCAAACTGGTCAACAGGCTTGATTTAATTGATGTGTCCATTGCAATTATCAACACTTGCAACAGTTCGTGATAGTATCCGAGAAACAAAATCAACACATTTGCTTTAACTAAAAGGGCAATTTCAGCTAAAGTCATTGCAAAAATTGCAATGCACGATAGCAAAAACAACAAAGCGGGATATTTAACGTCGCCACTAACATAAAACGTTGCAATTTTTTTGTCGAAAATTGCGAAAGTTTTAAACAAAATTTGCACATTGTCGAAATTCCAATGGGACGATCCGAACATTGCGGTGAAATTTACTAAGCTCCCCATAAATATTTTTGCGTATGTCATCGGTAACGATGATGAGTTTGGCCGGCCGCCATTTATCGCAAAAAATATAGTCCAGATTAATGAAGTCGAATATAATAAAATAATCAGCCACGAGTATAGGCGTGCCTTTACAAATTTATTTTTGCTTTTATCGTAAGGCGGTAATAATGATAGGCAGTTACCTATTTTTATGATTTTTGATAGATTCTCGAAAACGTTGGGCATTATTAGAGATTTGTTTAATAAATGATTGGATAGCTAGCTACACCTTTACGTGTTTTGGTTGGCTTATTTACAATCACTTAAATGTTAATACTTTATACATAAATATAATCTTCCATTACGAAGTGTCTATATGATTGATGCGACTGTAATGTAACATGTAATGCAGACACATTAATTAGAATTTACTTTGCGGGTGTCATTTATTTGTTAAAGAAACTTTGATGATTAGTGTATTATGTAAGCCAATAAAAATATAAAACAAAATCATAAATAGAAGCATATTTTTTCCTTTGTTTACAAATTGTCAGAAATTACTTTTCTTTTTAAAATTAAGCGTGTCTGCTTCAAAAATTCTATAAATTATTGCTGATTACTGCGAAAAATCAATTCTGTTCATAAAAAGCTTCAATTAAATGAGGTTAATTATTTAATATTATATTAATTTCTTTTTAATTAATTTTTCTTTAATAAGAAATATACTTTCTATTTTATACTTTTAAAAATATTGTTTTAAGCAAATGGCTCAGTTTGTGAAGTAATATGAGAAAATTGCATCCAGTTTGATTTCAAGTATTTCTATTCTATTTTTTACTATAAATTTCTGTAAACATATTTAAGACTTTATAAAATAATGTTTATGTGATAGTGCATTTTAATAAATAAAACAACTTATCACGAAATTTATTAAGCGGTTCAATAATTTTGGTCATAAATTATATTTATTCACATATCCTCATAATTTGTGATCTCTTGGATTAATAAACTTTATTATTATTATTATTATTATTATTATATTTTTTTTTAATTATAATCATTATTATTATCATCATTATATGAAAAGTTGTTTTATTTATTTAAATATTTTTTGTATACAATACAATTTTGACAATCCTACTGAGTATTTTATTAATCTGTGGCTATTAACTAATAATAGCCACAGATTCATAAAATGGAGGTTTTAAAATGTCCATTTACAGCTCAAAATTATTGCTATTTACTAAAAAAATTTATTTGATTGATAAAATTTTTCAATTGAGCCAGTTTTTGACCAATTTTCAAAAATACTGAAGCTTATGAAAATAGTTAAAAGGTTTTTTTAAGAAAAATAATTTTCAGAAAACGATTTAAAATTTTTTTAAATTGTTTCTCGTTGAAATAAAGTGCGAGGGGTTCAAAATTTCCATTAACAATTCAAAATTATTGCTGGTTACTACATAAAAAATCAATTTTATTGATAATATGTTTCAATTGAGCCGGCTTTTGATCAATTTTTGTAAATACTGAAGGTTTTAGAAGTTGTTTTTCAGTCAAATAAAGTGTGTCCGGTTCAAAATTTCTTTCGACGACTCAAAATGATTGCTAGTTACAGCTAAAAATTAATTTGTTTGCTAAAATGCTTCATTTAAGCCAGCTTTTGACCAATTTTCAAAAATAATGAAGCTTATGGAAATATTAAAATGTTTTCATTTTAAGTGAAATAATTTTTTGAAATACAGAACGTTTTAAAAAATTTAAAAAATTGTTTCTGGGTGAAATAAAGTTTGTTTTATTCAAAATTTCCATTAAAAACTCAAAATAATTGCCGGTTACTACAAAAAAATCAATTTTATTGATAAAATGTTTCAATTGAGCCGGCTTTTGGTAAATTTTTGTAAATACTGGAGGTTTTAAAAATACTCAAAAGTCAAATAAAGTATGTCTGGTCCAAAATTTCTTTCATCAACTCAAAATGATTGCTGGTTACTGCTAAAAATTAATTTGTTTAATAAAATGCTTTATTTAAGCCAGCTTTTGACCAATTTTTCAAAAATACTGAAGCTAATGTAAATAATTAAAAGTTTTTTTATTGATATAATTTTCAGAAATACTAAACGCTTTAAAGATATTAAAAGTTGTTTCTTGGTGAAAAAAAAGTTGTTTGGTTTAAAATTTCCATTAACAACTTAAAATTATTGCTGGTTACTCTAAAATGCCTTAATGAAGCCAGTTTTTGTTCAATATTCGGAAACACTGAACATCTTAAAAAATGTTAAAAGTTGGTTCTTGGTGAAAATAAATTAAGTTTGTATGGTTCAAAATTTCCATTAACAGCTCAAAATTATTGCTGGTTACTACAAAAAAAATCAATTTTATTGATAAAATGTTTCAATAGAGCCGACTTTTGATCAATTTTTGTAAATATTGAAGGTTTTAAAAGTACTCAATGATGTTTATCAGTCAAATAAAGCGTGTCTGGTTCAAAATTTCTTTCAACAACTTAAAATGATGATTGCTAGTTACTGCTCAAATTTAATTTGATTGATAAAATGCTTCATTTAAGCCAGCTTTTGACAAATTTTTAGAAAAACCGAAAAGCTTATAGAAATAACTAAAAGTTTGTTCTTCAAGTGAAATAATTTTCGAAAACACTTGACTGCTAAAAATTTATTTAATAGATAAAATGCTTCATTTAAGCCAGCTTTTGAACAATTTTTCAAAAATACTGAAATACTTATAGAAATAGTTAAAAGTTTTTTTTTTAAATGAAAAAATTTTCAGAAAAACCTTTTAAAAAGAATGGTAAGTAAGTTGTTTCTCGGTGAAATAAAGTTTGTTTAATAACAACTCAAAATTATTGCTGGTTAATATAAAAAATCAATGTCATCAATAAAATGTTTCAATTGAGCCGGTTTTTGATCAATTTTTGTAAATACTGAAGGTTTTAAAAGATGTTTTTCAGTCAAATAAAGTGTGTCTGGTTCAAAAATCTTTCAACGACTCAAAATGATTGCTTGTTACTGCTAAAAATTAATTTGTTTGCTAAAATGCTTCATTTAAGCCAGCTTTTGACCAATTTTCAGAAATAATAAAGCTTATGGAAATATTTAAATGTTTTCATTTTAAGTGAAATAATTTTTTGAAATACAGAACGTTTTAAAAAATTTTGAAAATTGTTTCTGGGTAAAATAAAGTTTGTTTTATTCAAAATTTCCATTAAAAACTCAAAATGATTGCCGGTTACTACAAAAAAATCAATTTTATTGATAAAATGTTTCAATTGAGCCAACTTTTGATTATTTTTTTTAAATACTATAGGTTTTAAAAGTTGTTTCTGAGCCAAATAAAGTGTGTCTGGTTTAAAATTTCTTTTGACAACTCAAAGTGATTACTAGTTACTGCAAAAAATTAATTTATTTGATAAAATGCTTTATTTGAGCCAGCTTTTGGCCAATTTTTCAAAAATACTGAAGCTTATGGAAATAATTAAAAGTATTTTTATTGAAATAATTTTCAGAAATACTAAACGCTTTAAAAATGTTTCTTGGTGAAATAAAGTTTGTTTGGTTTGAAATTTCCATTAGCAACTCAAAAATAATTGCTGGTTACTCTAAAATGCTTTAATTAAGCCAATTTTTGTTCAATTTTCTGAAAAACTGAACATTTTAAAAAATGTTAAAACTTGTTTCTCGGTGTAATAAAGCTTGTTTGGTTCAAATTTCCATTAACAGCTCAAAATTATTGCTGGTTACTACAAAAAAATCAATTTTATTAATTAAATGATTCAATTGAGCCGACTTTTGATCAATTTTTGTAAATACTGAAGGTTTTAAAAATACTCAATGATGTTTATCAGTCAAATAAAGTGTGTCTGGTTCAAAATTTCTTTCAACAACTTAAAATGATTGCTACTTATTGTTAAAAATTAATTTTATTGATAAAATGCTTCATTTAAGCCAGCTTTTGACAAATTTTTAGAAAAACTGAAAAGCTTATAGAAATAACTAAAAGTTTGTTCTTCAAGTGAAATAATTTTTGAAAACACTTGACTGCTAAAAATTTATTTAATAGATAAAATGCTTCAATTAAGCCAGCTTTTGACCAATTTTTCAAAAATACTGATATACTTATAGAAATAGTTAAAAGTTTTTTTTTAAATGAAAAAAATTTCAGAAAAACGTTTAAAAAAAATGATAAAAGTTGTTCCTCGGTGAAATAAAGTTTGCTTACTTTAAAATTTCCACTAACAACGCAAAATTATTGCTGGTTAATGTAAAAAATCAATGTTATCGATAAAACGTTTCAATTGAGCCAGCTTTTGATCAATTTTTGAAAATACCAAAGGTCTCAAAAGTTGTTTCTCAACCAAATAAAGTGTGTCAAAATTTCTTTCAACAACTCAAAATGATTGCTAGTTACTTCAAAAAATTAATTTGTTTGATAAAATGCTTTATTTAAGCTTTTGGCCAATTTTTAGAAATACTGAAGCTTAAAGGAAATAATTAAAAGTTTTTTTAGTGAAATAATTTTCACAAATACTAAACGTTTTAAAAATGTTAAACGTTGTTACTTGGTGAATTTGTTTGTTTGGTTTAAAATGTCCATTTGACAAATTTTTAGAAAAACTGAAAAGCTTATGGAAATAACTAAAAGTTTGTTCTTCAAGTGAAATAATTTTCGGAAACACTTGACTGCTAAAAATTTATTTAATAGATAAAATGCTTCATTTAAGCCAGCTATTGACCAATTTTTTTAAAATACTGAAATACTAATAGAAATAGTTAAAAGTTTTTTTTTTTAATAAAATAATTTTCAGAAAAACGTTTAAAAAAAATGGTACAAGTTGTTTCTCGGTGAAATAAAGTTTGTTTAATTCAAAATTTTCACTAACAACTCAAAATTATTGCTGGTTAATATAAAAAATCAATGTCATCAATAAAATGTTTCAATTGAGCCGGTTTTTGATCAATTTTTGTAAATACTGAAGGTTTTAAAAGTTGTTTCTCAGCCAAATAAATTGTGTCAAAATTTCTTCCAACAACTCAAAATGATTTAAGTATTACTTCAAAAAATTAATTTGTTTGATAAAATGCTTTATTTAAGCCAGCTTTTGGCAAATTTTTAGAAATACTGAAGCTTAAAGAAAATAATTAAAAGTTTTTTTAGTGAAATAATTTTCACAAATACTAAACGTTTTAAAAATGTTAAAAGTTGTTTCTTGGTGAAATAGTTTGTTTGGTTTAAAATTTCCATTAACAACTGAAAATTATTGGTGGTTACTATAAAATGCTTTAATTAATCCAGTTTTTCAGAAACACTTCAAAACACATTTAAAAAAATGTAAAAAGTTGTTTCTCGGTTAAATAAAGTTTGTTTGGTTCAAAATTTTCATTAACAGAACAAAATTATTGCTGGTTACTACAAAAAAAATCAAATTTATTGATATAATGTTTCAATTGAGCCGGTTTTAAAAGTTTCAAAAATACTTAAGTCAAATAAAGTATGTCTGGTTCAAAATTTCTTTCAACAACTCAAAATGATTGCTGGTTACTGCTAAAAATTAATTTGATTGATAAAATGCTTCATTTAAGCCAGTTTTTGACAATTTTTTAAAAAGCTTATATAAATAATTAAAGGTTTTTTTTAAGTGAAATAATTTTCAGAAAAATTGAAAGTTTCAAAAATGTTTTAAAGTTGTTTCTCGTTGCATTAAAGTGTGTTTGGTTTAAAATTTCCATTGACAACTCAAATTATTGCTGGTTACTACAAAAAAATCAATTTTAATAATAAACTGTTTTAATTGAACCAATATCAGTATTTCGGAAAATTGATCAAAAATCAATTTTCAGAAATACTGGAAGATTTAAAAATTGTAAAAGTTATTCCTTGGATTGCACTAAAGTGTGTTTGGTTCAAAGATTCTATTAACAACTCAAAAGTATTGCCGGTTACTGTAAAATGTTTTAATTAAGCCAGTTTTTAATCAATTTTCGAAAACACTGAACGTTTTAAAAAATGTGAAAAGTTATTTTTTGATGAAATAAAGTGTTTTGTTCAAAATTTCCATTAACAATTCAAAATTATTGCTGGTTACAACAAAAAAATCAATTTTATTGATTAAATGTTTTAATGAGCTGGTTTTTGATCAATTTTTGTAAATACTGAAGGTTTTAAAACTTGTTTCTCTATAAAAAAAATCAATTTTATCGATAAAATGTTTCAATTGTTTTTTTTTTAAGTGAAACAATTTTCAGAAAAAGTGAACCTTTATAGAAAATGTTAAAAGTTGTTTCTCCCTTAAATAAAGTTTGTTTTGTTCAAAATTTTCAATAAGAACTCAAAATTATTGCTGATTACTACACAAAATCAATTTTATTGATCAATTTTCAAAAATACTGGAAGTTTAAAAATTGTTAAAAGTAGTTTCTCGTTGCATTGAATTGTGTTTGTTTTAAAATTCTATTAACAACTCAAAATAATTGCTGGTTACTACAAAATGCTTTAATTAAGCCAGTTTTTGATCAATTTTCTATTTCTATAGGTTTTAGAAATACTTAAAAATTGTTTCTCAGTAAAGAAAGTAGTTTTAATTAAAAATTCTATTAACAACTCAAAAATATTCAGATCTTTTGTCTGTAAAACGTTTTAGGCGTTTCCAAAATTCATATTTTTGGGCTTCAATCCGTAGAAAACTGATTTCTTTGAATTTTAATTTCTGAATATTATTCCAATATTTTTGCCAAAAATTTTAAAGCTTGTAATATAAAACGAGGAGCCTCTAAATTAATTTTCAATTTGAAAATTGTATAAAATTGCATTTTATTGAACAGTTAAAACCTTTAGCTGTTTCTTTATCAGCATTGGGTTGTTTTTTAGATTAATTCAAATTTTAAAATGTAGTCTTCCTGCTTCCAAATAACAATAATAATTTGTTACTCATGTACAATACAATATAAGACTTTTAAAGCACCAAAAGCAATTTACTCCTAATTTATTGTTAGTTTCACAATTAACTCCTAATTATTTGTTAGTTTCAAACAGCTTAAAAGTGAAACCACAAAATATATGTAAAGTCATTCAAAATTTTGTGGTTAGCAATGGCTATTTGTTAATAGATCCCAAGCGCAAAATTATTCCATCCCTTTGCAAAATTGCTTTTTGTGTTATAAAACTGATTGCAATTGGTTGTTCTGAGCACCAGCTTATAAACAATTAAAAAAATAAAGATTTTAGCATCTAATAGATACTTTTAGATGCTTTTCTAACCTACCCAAAATTTGCTTCTCGGTGAAGAGAGTACTTATAGTTTAAAAATTCTATTAACAACTCAAAAATATTAAGATCTTTTGTCTTTAAAACTTTCTAGGTGCTTTCATAATTCATATTTTTGGGCTTCAATCCGAAAAAAAAACAGATGTCTTTGAATTTTTATTTTCTGGATACTATTTGAAGGTTTTTACCAAAAATTTTAAAGCTTATAATGAAAAGCAATAAGCCTTTTGATTATTTTTAATTGAAATTGCATTTTTTGATGACCAATAGCAAAATCGTCAAAGTTTTTGCACATATTACGGGTTACAAATTAGTTGTGGATATTTTGCTAACTTATTCTTTAAATTGCGTTTTAAGCTTCAAAACTGCAATTTTTGCTAGAAAGCAATTGATTTATATCTGCAAATTAGTTTTATATGATTCATTAACTATTCAGAAAAAGGAATAAATTTTTGCTGTTTTTCTCAATTGGTATACTCATTGGTATTTTTGATCATCTGTAGGTGGTGATCAAAAACATCAGTTTTGAGTAAAACAGCAGGCATACAGTTTTTGACTGCTACCTAGAAATTCTCTTTAGAAATTTTACTAACTACCC
>JARJEC010107903.1:0-15512 GCA_030264575.1 Tachinus sp. AB-2021
CTTACTTTAATCAAAAGACTTGTCGTTGCTACTTAGTGGCATTTAAGTATAACGTAAATATTCTTAATTTTGATAACATTTAGCTTTTTTTTATGATTTTCTTCTTATAAAAACTTAAGATTGTCCACTGAATATTTTAAAAATAAACTGTTTGTCGTAGTAGATAGTGTTTAAATGACTTATTTCATCAAATTTTATTTTTACAAACAAAATTATGAAAATTTAAAAATATTTGATAATTTTATCTACGAGTGTAGTTATTTTATCTATATAGAAGCATTTGTGATTTATATTATTAAATAATAAGATTTCCGTTTTTAGCGTTTTATCAAAGACTCAGTTATTTATAGCATGTACAAATCTGTACTATTAATAAAACATTTTTTATTTTATCTATAATAAATTCATAATAAATATTATAATACATTACAAGTTTAGGAAAAGAATTTTGTTTATATAATTTTAACATCTTTTTGAGATGTTAATGTAATTTAATTATAAGTTGTATAATATAATATAAGGTATAGTTTTTAATTGACATAGTATTCATCATATCTCATTAATTATTAATTATAATTATTAATTGCATTTTTTTCTTTTCTTAAAAAATTTACATCAGAATCCGCTACCTGCATTACTTTTCATAAGTAATATTTTTATGTTAGTTTTTTCTCATCATCAAATACATCAATTTGGGGGGCATTGACATATAAAAAATCTCATCTTTCTCTAATTTGTTGTTTTCCGAAAAACGTACATCGTCGTTGCTAGCATTACATTTCTGTAATTGTTTTTACAAATAATGTTGTTACCTTTGTTTTGCTTTGAGGTCTTTACTGCTGTATCAAAAAATTAAATGATGACTTGATCTTCTTTGGGCTTATATATTTTGATAAGATACTAGAGCTACAACAAATTGTAAAAGATTCTCTTTGGGAAATTGAGGACAATTCTGCAATTTCTAATTTAAGATTGTCAGTCACTTGACTAAAATCCTATATTTTGGCATATTTTTTACAACATATAAACTAAACATAAATGAAATATTTCCAACATTATTAAGCTACATTTTGTTGCCCAGTCTGCCCAGTGTTCCGAATTTGTCATCTGTGGTGTTCTGTCACTTATTATACTTTTAACATTCTTCACCATTACACCTGAATCTAACTAATACATTTGTGAACCTTTATTTAAACTTTTCTGCAAATATTAAATTTTTGTTAATAATAATAATAATTTATTTAAGTTGTTAACATATTTGTATTACACTCAAAAGAAAAAATCTAAATCTAAAATTTACATACACATAACTATTTCACAAACAATAATAGAATAACGGCAAAAAAATAATACAATTTAAAGTAATTGTTTTCTAATTATAAAAATTATATCACTTGAAGGACTAGTTAGAAATTATAAAATTGATTATAAAAAATTACTATAGTACAACCAACCTAGCGCGACCCACGGAAGGCGCCCCAGTGCAACAACGAAAAAATAGGCAAAACACAAAAGTGTGTCTTCTTTTCCGTCAGAGACAAAAACGAGCGCTGCTTCCGTCTCTGGACACACTCTAGACTCTCGTCGCTATACGTCCCTCTCTATCGCCCCGCAAAAAACACCATCCACAGGTCACGCAATGTAGGTTATACTGTAATATTATAATAAATTTAAGAGTATTGAAGTTAAAATTTTTGCAATGTTTCTAAGCTCTTCTTTTGCCAATTTACTCTGAACAAAATTATTATAGATGGAATAGCATAGTTATCGCAGGCACTAATGATAAAGCACAATATAACCGACTATTTCGCTTTCGTCATACGTAACGTTAGCATCTTTTGCGCTAATAATTTTTGACGGTTTATAAACCGTGTCATCATTTTTGTATCATTTAAAATATATGCTAGAGGAAATGTGTACTTTTAAAACATTTTTCTTTTTAATTTATTTATTTTTTTAATTAAGATATGATTTGTGGGTTTTAAGAGAAAGTCTATTAAATAATTGATTGTTGAGGCTGATACTCAATTATAACTTCAATAATAGACACGTGTATAAAGTTTTCTAATTTAATATAATTGTACTGCGACGATTATTTTACCACCATTGTCAGGAAACGTACAAATTAACAAACAATTTAACTCAATGAACGGTAAATTAAGGTCGGGGTGCAAAAACGCAAATAGCTGAAAGCGTAAAAAAATGTAATTTTTCAAAAAAATTATAAAAGAGATCAACAAAGGCACAATTGCAAATAGTGATAAATTGCAAACATGAACCAAATCAATACAAAATTATATAAAATAAAACAAAAATATACACAATTTATTACAATAGCATATCAATTAGAAACTAATAATGTGAACAACAAATAAAACAAACACAATTTACAAAATATTTAACAATAATAACAATTAGATGGTCATTTAATAGGCCACCCTTTTGATAATGTCGCAATATCCACACTGTTTTGCATTGGGTGTGGGGGTATTTGCATATATACTAGTTTGTTGTCAATTAATATATGCTTTGTTTTTCAATGGCGGCAAATTATAAATTTAAAATTAGTTTTCTTTTGTAAATATAATAGGTTGTAACAATCGTGGAGATTTTGATAGGTAGGGTTTTTTCAACTTTGATTATCTAAGCACTGTCTCACAAATGTTTGTCATAACTGTACTAAAAATAACGAAGTTTTATTTTAAAGGTAAGAATAAAATTTCAAAAATTGCTTGTTTTTGCATTTACTTTATAGAGATAGAGTATATTAATAATTCTAATTTTTACTAGTTCCTGAAACTAGTTTCTGATATTATGTTAACTTAAAAAAATAAATAATCTAACCTTAAAAATAAACACAAGATTAAAAATAGAATAATGAATTAAAACTTATACTAGTATTACCATCTATGTCATATTTAAATAAATACACATTGTAAAAAAACTTCAATCATTTCGATAAAAATATATTCTTTTAATATATTCGATTCGTTCTACATTAATAATAAGAACCAGTAACTATTAACAATATGTGACCCTGTACAAACAAAATTGTTTTTGTTTTTCTCTTTAAATTAAGATAAGTAATACTAAATCCATTTAATTAATTTTATGGTAAGTTTATATTTAGATAATAAAAGTATATAAAGAAATGTTGGTTGGTTGGTTTATGTTAGTATTTTGCATTCTGAGCTTTTGAATGTTTCGTTTTCTATTTACTTACTAATAATTAATTAATTTGTTCTTTTTGTTTTATTTACTGTTGTATTTTAGCACTGACGAAAGAGAGCGGCAATGGCCCGAAACGTATGTAAGAAATTAAATACATTTGCAACTATTCCTATAAATCCGTTTTATTTATTTCCTATAATATAAATTATAATAATCTATTACAATCTGTTACTAAAATAAATTGATCTAGACTCATCAAATAAATTTGCCAAATTGAACCTACCCAAAGTTTGGCTAAATATTTTACTCTTGCTTATGGATTTTTGGTATTTCTGTCAAGCGTGCGTCTAAATTACATAAAAACAACTGGCCTATAGCTGCAGAATAAAATTTCGATCCTTTTTGTTAAAAAATTACCTCCAACATGTTTCTAACAATTCGCCAGTAAGTCCATCCAATCAACAACCTGGTTTTAGCACATCCAACTTCATAACGATCTCTTTCAGCGATTGCTCTTTCAGATCCAAGAGGGTCTCCAACAATTTTTGTTAACTCGATTTATCAATTGACTATTTCTTGGTAACCAAGTAGTACAAAATTTGTTGCCTTCTTAAATCATCATTGCGACCGAATTTGTTATTAAAAATCTTGGCGATACCTCTATATATTCATAGACCCTAAGCCACGCAGTGTGCCAGCGAATAGTCTTTTGGAACTTGAAACAGATTTTGTCGTTGCTCAATTGAAACGCCCAACATAGCTTTCCTCCAATTTGAGTAAATGGGCATGAATTCACCGAAGCGTGACTCCTCGTTTGATGGTTCTATGGCTAAGGCGCAAACTTTTTGCCCATCCGTATCCTGCATATTATCGCCGGCAAATGAGGCCAATCAATTGAATTGTGGGACTTTTGGCTTTCCATTTCGCTTCTTCCTAACACGGTAAATCACATTGTTAATTTGTTTGATGACTTTGTTTGGCCCTACCTATGAAATTTCTAGTATAGGGGACAGGCTGTGATACATGTATACTCTTTGAATGTGTTTTAATACTATTTTATTTAACCAATGATACATTCATAGAAAAATAAATAAAATATCATTCGGAAATCCCAATATTATAAAATATAAATATACTTATGCTGCATCTTTTTCTTTATATAACAACATTATAAAATTTTAATTAAATGAACATATACACTTTTAGTCTAAAAAATGTAAAAAATAAAAGTATTTTTGTGCTTTTGTTTACATTTCATTTACACATTTTTTGGGAAGTTTTATAGCACTACCACTATCACTTGTGTGTGTAGGAGGATTGTAATAATCAATTCACTCTGTATCGATAACTATCGTCCTATTTCATTGGTATCATTCTTTAAAGTTTTTGAAATATATATGTTTTAAAGACTAACTGATTAGTTTAATAAATTCAAGATTTTTTTTAAAACACATAAACTTAAACTATATACTTGAATATCTTTCAGGAGAAAAATTAATTAACATTGGTGTACCTCAAGTCTCAGCCTTGGGTCTTCTGTTGTTCATTCTATTTATAAACGGGATATTGTTTAAGGTGAAATGGGAATATTTGCCATAGTTATAAGTAACAAATCTAGGAAATAATTAGAGTTAAATAGTAATGTTATAATCAATACAATCGGAAACTGGTTCCAAAATAATAAATTTGTTGCAAATCTGTCAAAATCTACCTAACTGGAAGCAAAATTTAGACTTAAAACTAGTAATGAACAACAGTTTGTTGTTACACAGTGACCATACAACTTTCCTCTTTCTTAATATAGACAAGTTCTTAGATTGGAGTGTTTACTGCAACAAAATAGTAAAACAGTTAAACTGTTGCTGCTATCAGATAAGGGTACTACGATCAATGCTGATCATTCCGCAATTAAAATGATTGTAGTACGCAACTGTACAATCTCGCTTATTATATGGTTTATGTTTTTGGGGTACCTAACTACACCGGCCATCTATCTTCATCGCACAAAAGCATATTATATATCCTGCAGATCTTACTTTAAAAAACTAGATTTACTTCCACTGCCTTGTTTAATAATACACGATTTGTTTATACACTTTTAAAAGTATAGAGAAATTTACTAACACACATGACATTTACCAGCATGTAACAAGACACAATAAAAATTATTATCGTCATTAATATAATTATAGTCATTTTTTGATTCAGGTATTATAGCTAAATATATAATCAGAGGATTGTGTTCTATTCTATTACCATTATTAGTTATTATTTTATAAAATTTGGGTTGATTTACTTTATTAAGAATAGTTCCTAGTATCCACTTATCTTTCATTTGCACAACAATTTGTTGATTATTTTTTAATATTAGATTATCTACATTAGCACTTCCATTGTAATATTTATTTGTTTTTCTTGTTTTTTTTATACATCGTTTTACTTACTTCTTTTAAATTTACTTGTTGGATTTAATAATGTTGTATTTACTGGCACTAAACTTCATGTTCTTCCAGACATTAATAATTGGTTTGGACATTTAATTATTTTTGCAATCGGAGTATTGCGATAATCTAGGTGCCAGCTTTATATCTCTAGATTTTTTTACATTTATATATAATATTTTTGACAGTTTGTTATGCCTTTTCTACCATTCCATTAGATAATAGACAATGTGGGCTAGATGTTATCTGAACAATACTAAAATTATTGCAAAATTCTTTAAAAAATTTAGAACGAAATTGAGGCCCGCTATCAAAACACATAATTTTTAGAATAACAAATACTAAAATACTGATTTCTAATTGCTCAACTCTAAGTGATGAAGTGTCGTTCTTCAATAAACAAATATCAATAAATTTAGAATAGTAATCAACAATCGCCAAATATTGAATCTCCACAATCACAAGCAACTTTGGACCATAGCAAATTAGGAATTGTATGCCGCTGAAGGAATTTTATCTGTTTTGAATTTTGAAAATCCTTTACATGTTAAGCATTTGCCAATTTCGTAATAAATATCATAATACATTTTTAGTCAATATACTGAATCATTTGCCAAATTACATATACGCTCGATACCTTGGTGTGAGTAGTGTCGGAATTATTAATCTATTTACTTTATAGAACCTTCTGTTAAATTATTTCTGATATAACAAAATTGTATTAAATTTTCATTTATGTTTTTAGGCCAATTATTTTTTGTTATGTAATAAATTACTGTTTGCAACATGCTATCTTTTTTTGTTACTTATTTGATCTCTGAAAATAACATTCGTACCACTAATTGCAATGAACATACTTGTCCTTCAATTTTATTTTCTAACTTTTGATCAATACTTTCTGCGGGCAGAAAAGCATCCGTTATAAACATTTGATTTACTGGCTTGTAATGCACTTTGAAATCGTACTTTTGTAATTTAATAATCATTCTGTGTAGTCTACAAGAACATTTGTTTAAATTTTTGTTTGAAAATACTTGTCAATGGTTTATGATCCGTTTTCACTACAAAATATTTACCATAAATACATTGATTAAAACGTCCATATCCAAAAAGCATAGTAAACAGTTCTTTTTTAATTTGAGCATACCGTTTTTGGACTTCATCGTTTTTAAAGAATATACACAAAGTTTTCCGTTTAAATGAAAAACTGCTGCCATACTGTTATCTACCAAAATAAAAGTATTTTTTCTAATAACAAAGTATTATGAAATAGGTTGCATTCATTTTTTAATGTTTCTATTGCTGTGTCGTGGACAGGAAGCCATGCCCATAACATACATTTTTTAAATATTTTTGCACCTTTGCAAGCTGTAATTTTAGAAACATTAGGGATACATTTACTAACATAATTAACAATGGCAAGAAATTTTTGCAAAGATTTCTTTACAGTTGGTACTAGCATATTAAATATAGTTTCAACTATTATATCTTTATATCTAAGTATTATTTTGTCTGTAATAAAATGATCCATATTTTATTAATATTATTTATTCTAGCAATATCAAATACTTTTTGTAACCTTTCATCATGTTTAATTGTAATAATTGATATAATATATATATATATATATATATATATATATATATATATATATATATATATATATCCTCATCCTACATCCTCAATATTAAACATTTTTTTTAAATTTCTTATGAAATAATTCTATTAATTACGTTAATATGTAAGCAAATGAATCTAAAACTAATATAGACGGTACATTTGGAGTACTTATAACATAAAATTTTAATTGTTTAATATCACCTTTGTACTTACATGAAAGATTCACTTCTCTCGCAACTTGCTGATATTCATTTGTATATGTCGTTAACTTCATATCCGTTTTTTTAAATTTATTTGAATCAAATCCTAATCATTCAAGTGTATTTATGGAAATTACAGTTGCCATTGCTCTCGTATCTGTTTTGACTTTAATTTGCTAATTATTAATTGTCATATAAACAAACCACTCCTTATTATTACTGTTACTTATTGTTCCTATCATTAAATAATTATTCCGGCGCATGTCGTCTTCGACATTCAGACTGCTTACTTCGCCTATTACATTCACTTGTTTCGTAGACATTTTAATAAAATGCCTTTTCATGCCACAAAAACTGCACATTTTGTTAAATGCAGGACACATAGTGGGTTGATGTTGGTATCCACACGCTTGACATTCCCTGGCTTTTGCGTTGAATTCTGAAGTCTCTTGCGGGAATTAAGTACTCGACTATTTTATTACTATTAAAATATATATTTAATTATAATAATTGTACCATAGTGCGTACAAGCAGTTAGGTCTTAAACTAACTAAATCTACAAACATGCTTTTTTATGCATTTTGATTATAGTTATGCTCCTCATAGACAAACAATTCCCACAGAATCCGAATTAATAGACGTGATAAGCACGCAAGGAGCACACAGGTGCTGCTGTATCATGTTCAAATGAGGCTATAATATTTCTCGGGCAACCTCGCGTAATTGCCGGCCGCGCAGATTTTGAGGGGAACCGGTACTCTCGCGCATTTTCATATTTTAAATTTTGTATTGCGCAAATATCACTTTGAGCTAAGTACACTCAAAATAGTTTTCGAATGTTCATTCATTCAACCACGATAATGTACTTATTTTTGTCGTCAGTTTCGAGAAAGGGTCCAGCAACGTTAATTGCAAATCTTTCAAATGGATTTCCAACATTATACTGCCGCATCAAAACATTGCTTCATTATAGGACCAATGAAACAGACAATGTTTTGATGAACTAAGAAGTTCCATTGCGCCCAATATGACTTTACTCAAAACATAAAACAATTTTTGGCCAAGTTGGCATCTGATCGTTGGTTTTCCAATCAATTAGGAGTTATCTACAATGATTGTTCTTATCTAGACAAGAGAAAGTTTTGCTGAAATAGCCAATAAAGTTCTCCCTGCTAACTGTAACTAAGACAATACTCCCCCAATGCCCACACAATTTGCGTCCGTATCTAATATATAGTTGTCATTTGGGAGAGGATAACTGAAAATAGGTGCAGTTACCAAAGAACACTTTAGTTGCTCAAACGCAGCCTGTCATTTCGCATCCCACAGGATTAATCGCTAATTTTCTGTACCTTTGGTTTGGCGATATTGCCAAAACTAGACACGTGCCGGCGGTAGTAAGTACAGAAACCTATTAAACTTTTCAGTTAGTGTTTATCCACTGGTACCGGCTACTCTTCAATAGCGGAGACTTTCATTGGATTGGCGGTAACTCCTTGTAGTCGTTGGAAAACAATTCCATTGTATGGGTGCTTGCCAAAAGTCTTCCCAACCACAATTATATTGTCGATTTACACTAAGCACGTTGTCCACGTCAGTTCTATTAGGATATTTTTCTCTCAAAAATGGCAGAATCATTATAAAGCCCAAAAGGTATAACAGTAAACTGCCACAGGCCGCATTCTATTGTAAATGTTATTGTTTCACTGTCCCTAAGTTCCATACTAACCTACCAATATCCACAGTCCAAGTTTGACTCAGCTAACGTATTCAGAGTGTCGTCAATTCGAGGCAATGGCTAACTTTCTTCTACGACGTTATTAAGTTGGCAATAATTGACACAAATAATTACGTAGAGCCATCTTTTTTCTTAATTAAAACAACAGGAAAAGCTCATGGAGTATTTGATGGTTCAATGACGCCGTCACGTTAGATATCGGATATAATTTGCTTAGTTTCTTCTCTTTTTGTCAGGTCAGTGGTAATTTTCTCTGCGCTTGTCGCAAAGGTCTTGCGCCCACACTGTTAATTTTATGTTAAACGACGTGAGTTCTGCCTGTTCCATTATTACTAACTTAAAAAATATCCTGATATTGTTTGATGAGATCAATTACTTTTTATCTCTGATCCGAATTGAGGCAGGCTGTAGATACCAAATTAGACATATTTAAAAAATCTTCCAGATGTCGATTGAAATGTATTTACATTTTGAGTAATTGCATCTATTGCTGTATATTGTCCGCAAACAGTGCTCCTAGTCATGTAATTCTGTTACCGGATAAAAGTCAATATTCATAACACGAACAGGAATTACCTCCCTTGCCTGTACTAGTGCATTTGCAACAAGCACGCTTCTTTCTGTTTATATATCATGATTACTTGGTTCATGAAAACGTGTTTATGGAAAATTTCTAATCATGCATCCATTTATCATTACTTTGCTACTTTGCTTAACACAATTTCTTCTGCGGCAATCTTCATAATTCCTCGATCCAAGTCCAGTTTAAAATTGTGTTTTGCCATCACATTCATGGCAAGGATTACACCATTTTTTATATCAGCAAGTAATGTACAGTGCTTTGACGCTTTATTACCTATCACAATGATGACGTCGGCTTCCCCGTAAATGGTAGTAGGTTTTTCAGTTGCAGTGCGGAGTCGCCACTTGGTAGGTCTTTGATTTACATTATTTAATTTATTCTGTTATATAATTTATTTTCAGCGCCAGTATCCAATAGTAAATTGCGTCAGTTTCTATTGACATAACTATTTACATAAATGCTAGTTTTCGGTGATTGCAGTGCAGTAATTTGAGCAATATGCGTAGGGGCGTTGCTACTGCGGGTTAATATTTGTTATTCTTCGTCGACTCTATCTAGTATTCCTACGGCATCTGATTGTTCTTTGTTGTGATTGAACTTTTTGAGGCTTCCCGCAACGACTACGAAAGTGCCTTTCCTCTCCTCAATTTCAGCAGCGTTTCTTTAGGTTGTAATTTTTTTAATGACAAACCTGACTAGTTCTTTCAGTTTGTCATCACTTTCTTTTTTGTCCTTGACAACACGAATTTTTGCAAAGTCTTTTGATGCCTGTTTGGCAGCATCAAAATTTAAAGCTTGCGATAATGAATCAATTTTTCGGAGCAATTCAGTCTTAATAATTGTTGTGTATCTATATCTCTTAGTTAAGCAGATATATAAGAAAGTTGAAGTAAACGAATGACTTTGGCTTTAAACTCCTAAAAATTCTTATTGGTACCTTCACGACAATTTCTCAATTAAGTTTAATACACCTTTTCTCAATGTTTATCTTTGAAGCGGGTTCCAAGACAAATTTTTAACTGTTCATAACACCTTTGTTTTGATGGTGCTAGCATTTGTAATATGTATACTGCGGCGCCTCGTAATAAATTAGGCAATGCTGTTACCAATTTTTGACTTGCGATTGCTTCTACCGCAGCTTCAAACTGTTTCAGATAATTTGTCCAAAATGTCTTTTCATCGCAAGTTGATGATTTTTTATAAGACTCTATTTCGAGAACAAAATATATGTATCTATGTATGTAATTCTATACATTCAGTGATTTGCTCGATTCTATCTGGTACCTGCTGAATAATTGCTGTTTTAGAATTTTTATTCTTTGGTGTTGTTCCTTTAACTTGCCAGTTAATTTTTCCTTTATTTCTTGAGAGCTGTTCGAACTGTTAAAAATTTTAAAATTTCTAGAAATATTATTTGAAATCTAACCGTTTCCGCCAATTCTTTTTTAATATTTCTTAAAAATTTCGTTCTGTTTTAATAAAAATTCTTTTTTAATATTTCTTAAACATTTCGTTCTGTTTTAATAAAAATTTATCCTGATTTTTGCTTTCCGCAACTAAATAATCATGCAAACGTTTTTGTAGTTATATTATCTTTCCTGCTACATCCAGCTCGCATTTTAATTGTGCCACTTTAAGTTTATTTATTTTTGTTCCGTGCTAAAAAAAATAATTGTAGTAAAGGCGATTACAAGGCCAATGCATTGCTCTTCAACCGGCCTTATATTAATAGCCAAAATTATGTTACAACAGAAATGGTTTTAGCAACTCCAACAAAGACGCGTGTAGTTCTACAAACCTTAATTATAAGGATATGTAATAGAAATATAGAAAATGAAATTCAAGCGACAATATACATCTCGCCACGTATAACTCAAGAGTATCGATATCAGTCTAAGCTTGTAGAGACTATAGTGCATGCATTATTTGGGGGAACTCAAACAGCGAAACAAAAATTTTCATGCTATAAAGTGAGATTGGATCAATTGAGTAGAAAATGTGCTTGTAATTGTGAGGCATTAGATCAACTTGTTTAACTAATACTGTCATTCCATATTGGAGTATGGACAAAATAATTAAAACCTGGCAATATTGAAGTAACAGACACTAGAGAAAGACAACCAATAGCTGTACTCATAGGAGCCGACTTAGGAACGTACGAAGTTATATTGTTATGGTTGGAAGGACATCCACTATTACTATCCAACTATGAATTAGCAACAAAAAGATTGGAGTCTACAGAATACAAACTTAGGAAATTAGATTATTGGGAAAAATACAATGAAGTATTCTTTGAATGGCTAAAAAACAAAATAATAGACATAATTCCTAGAAACGATGTAAATAAGCGGACACATTACTTACCTCACCATCCAATAATAAAAAAATAGCAACAAAAAATACGTCTAGGTTTTGATGCGTCGGCTAGAGAAAAAATAAACTGCCGTTAAACGATTGTCGGAAAAGGGGCATAAATTTAATAAAGCATATATTATTTCAATTCAGAAAAAATCAGATTGGTCTCGCAACTGATATTAAGAAGGCGTTTTTGTAAATTAGCATATACTCTAAAAATAGAAATTAATATTGGTAGACTACAGATAATGAAATAAAGGTCTTGAGACATAGAAGAGTATATATTTACAACTTTTGTGTACATTACGGGAGCAGTACTGGATTTTAGGAGGAAGACAATAATCTTGACGTTCTCAGAAATGCAAGATATATATATATATACATATATATATATATATATATATATATATATATATATATATAATATATCTAATTATATACATACATAATATACATAATTTTCTAGTTTAATTTTTGTTTAGTTGTTGACCTTCCAATCGTTAAAAATGTTGTTTACTTACTAGAATCTTTTTCTTTCTGTCACAAGTTTCGACCGACAGTTTCTTCACTAACAAACCTATGTTATGCCTTGAATTGCATAATTACATATCATCTTCGTATGCTATTAAGTAAGCTTACATCGTTCTGATAATCCCTGACTTTAGAATTGTTTGTAAGGTGTACTCTAGTGCTATTAAACAAGGTAGTATATAACCACTCCCATTATATTATTTTGCTATTATCAGTTTAACTATATGTATTATGTTTACTGTTGATTTGATACTCACAAAACCGCATTGGAATTTGCCAATAATTTATTTAATTGGGTTCTTTAGGCGGCTATAAATTAATTTTGATAATATTTTGTAGACGTAATTGCAACCAAATGTTAAACAATTATTGATGGTTTGGAACATGTACAGCACAGCGTTGTACTTACTACGATATATAGAATTTTATTATATACATAATTTATTATTTTTGTATTTTATATAAAAACGTTTAATATGCATATAATTGCATATAGCGGCATATAACTGTATTTAAGATCACACTTTAAAACGTTTTATTTTGCGTCAATACATAAATTTTACTACATTTTAATATAATCAATCTTACTGGATGTAAAAACATAAAACTAAGCAAACAAAACGTACAAATTGAATGATAGATAAACTAATTTAATTGTCATATATTTTTTTTTATAAATAAGATATATTACAAATTTGCCAGTTACTTGTTGTCATTGTCAAGAGTTAAAAATTAACTCCTGACTGTAGGAGAATTACTAGAAAGTATAAAATATTTAGTATTTATATAATTTGTAAAATGTATTTTAACAAACATGATAATAGTAGACAGAGTTCATTTGTGTATTTTATTAATAAATAACTACTTTAAACAATAGTTTTACTATTAAATTCCATGCAAATATTTAAATAATATGTATTGAGCCTACCATAGATCAATACATATTATTTAAATATTAAGTACAAAAATCATTCTAAACTATCGTTAGAATAATTATTTATGCAGTATCAGTAATAACACTAATATGAAAGGTTTCTGGAATGATTTAAAGACCATGTTTGAAAATTAGGAAATTAAGTTGTTACGACGGAACTAACATGCTCGATATAAAAATTATAGATGTAGTGGGACTAGTTTTGCGTGTTTGTAGTTAAACATGCTTTGCTACTTACAACATAATGCCTAACACCAATAACTAATATTCAAAATGGCACCAATTTGTGATCATTTTGTGCACTAAATAAATTTTTTAAATCTCAACTAAAAATATTATTGCTCAATTAATATAGTGCAAGAACAATGGTCGTATTAATCGATGCTTCAAAGCAAGCTAAAAATAACATGTTTATAAAGGTGTTCGTGTGTGTACTCTATATTATTATGTACATGCATACATTTCCCTATCGATACATAAAGCTTGATATAATAATTAAACCAATAAAAGAAGAAAAAATGCACAGTAGTTAATCGGCACCCACAAAACAGTGCTTAAAACAGTTTCTAATGTAAAGTAATATTTTATGCTGCCTAAAAAAATTTGACTTTAAAATGATTTTTTATTTACAATTATATCTACTTTATAAATAAAATAAAGGTTTTGTCTGTAAATTCGCCCCGTATTTATAATATTTTTTCGTTTTATACATTGGAAACACCAAATCTATGATCAAATTTTTTTTTGTCTGTCTGTCTGTCTGTCTGTCAGTATATCCTGGATATTTTGTAGGAGGTTGGCTCAGTTATGACTAATGGTAGAGCTTTGAAATTTTTACAGTACTTATAACTTACTTAAAAACTAGGCAATAAATTATATTGATAGAAGGTTTTGACTCAAAGTTATGAAGGTTTGTGTAGTTTTAAAGAACGAGTAGTAGCAGTTTTGTTCAACAGATGGTGATTTATGAAATAATACATTAATATTTTTTATAAATCTGAACACTATTTTATAGTTAATTGATATAAAGTTGCATTTTGTTACATAAACTTAATTATAGTAAAGATAGTTTTTCCATTAAATATCTACAACTGCCCAAAATTGGACCTGCTTCATCTGTCATACATTAGTATTAGTAGTAGCGTAGGTAGTAGCGTACTCGCTTTGTGTTCAAAGGGTTTGTGGTTCAAATCCTTCAGTCGTGGCTAATGCTAGATTTAAAATATGGGCTTTATCGATTATTATTATTATCATCAATAATTATATTGATAGAATGTTTAGTATCAAAGTTATAAAGATTTGAGTAATTTTAAATAACAAGTAGTTGCAGTTTGTCTCTATCTGGCGATAGATTCTTTGAACTAAATTATATTCTGTGGTTAATTTGAATTATATAATATATTTAAACTATATCTTATTCATAAAATTAAAAACACTTATGTCAAGTAAACTAAAATAAATATATCTATAAAAATAAAAAGAGGTTTTGTCTGCACATAGCTAAATCTCTCTCCGTTTTATGATATTCCGTTTTACACATTATTGACTCTAAATAAATAAATTATTACAGTACTTCTGACTAACTTTGACTTAAAATCTAAGCTTTAAATTATATTGATAAGAGGCGGCCGTGGCGTAGTGGCTAGGTGCGAAGCATGCTACGCCGGCAACCCGGGTTCGATCCCCGGTACTGACTACATTTGTTAAAAATATACGGTCGTCTCCTTCGCAAGGCAATGGCAAACCAGCGAAGTATCTGCTTAGTAAGCCCCTCTAGTGGTAAGTGGTTCGGATTCCACGTTAAATTGTAGGTCCCATATGTTTGTGCAGAACTATAATAGCACACCACAAACATATGTGAGGGGCGCCTACGCTCTGTCAAGAGTATGGCACCATAAGAAGAAGTACTAGGTTCGTCATAATCTTTGTCTTGCCCATA
>JARJEC010108018.1:0-18048 GCA_030264575.1 Tachinus sp. AB-2021
ATCCTATTTGCTACGTTCTACCGACATTCCCGGGCCAAAATTTACGTTACCAAACCCGCCGTCGGGTCTGGGAACGTTTTCATGCATATTTTGTCATCTATGGGTGTAATATAGATATAGATAAAATTTTAGCTTTTTTTTAACCGGTAATGTCGATTTAATATATTTACATACACCATTTTAGTTCAACAAAATTACATGTAGACGTCGCGTCATTAGTTTGTGTATAACATTTTACATCAAGGCTAGACCAGATACGTTCTACCGACATTAACAGAACATTTATTCTTTAACAAAGGGATACATAAACATACCGGATATACACCAATAGAGTTGTAGAGTTAATCGCAGTGTTCTGCATCATGCAATAATATGCAACAGTTTTATGTTTGATTTACAAAATATTTTTTATAGTGCTCGCGATTTTTTACACTAAAGTAGCACAAACATTTTCTTTATCAACATGATAATAATTCAATAGCTCTTGCTGTTGGTGCAAGCGCCAAATTTTAAATATCTGATGTAGATTCTATTCTTATCTTGGATTCCTTATTTATAAATTTTATAATGGTTAGATCTTATTATTTTGCTAAATTCAAGATTACACAAATTAAATTATGCTGAGAATACAATTTTTTATTAAAATCACATGTACAATGTTAGATCTAATAGTTTACTGATATTAGGTCAAAATAATTGTATTATTACTTCAAAATTAATTTAGCAACGCATAGTTAAAAAATTAGAAACTTCCGTCATAACAAATTCAAATAATTATAGCCTGTCAATATAAAGTTAAAAAATATAAATAATCGGTTCAAATTTAAAAATTATATTCTCATACCAAATTTAATTTTGTGGTTCGTTTATCGATATTTCTTATAAATAAAACTCACTCTAATACCAAGCTTTGTGAAATACAACTTGTACTTGTTGTATTTTTATCGTTTGTATTAGAATTCGTGATATTTATAACAAAAATTTCGATAATATATAGACTATTAGTTATATTACCTATGAAAAATATTAATTTTCAAAATACAACATCTATAATTTTCCAAAATATTCTTTCTTCTAAAACCGAAACTCCTATTTATTAATAATTGTTTTTAATATCATAATTTTAAATTAAGTTCAAAAATCTTAAATTACATAATACAATATCAACAATGAACACATGTGTAAACTTAATTCTGTAAAAATTCATATCTTTTTTCTCAAAACTGCAATCCTTATTGTATAATTAACTAAGCATTAATCTTTACGTAATTTAAATTATGGTAAAAAATATTAAATTACAAAATACAACATCTACAATTTAACAAAATAATTCCACATGTGTAAACTTAATTCTGAAAAATAAAATATTTTTCAAAATCTGAAATCCCCATTAATTAATATCTATACTTATCATATTAATTAAATTAAATCATGTCAAAAATATCAACATTCAAAAAATAACATCTACTATTTTGCAAAATATTTCCACATGTTTAAAATTAATACTGTGAAAATTTCAGATTAGTTTTTCTCTAAACTGCAACCCTTATTAATTAACTATACTCTTAACATCGTGTAATTGAAAATATATTAAAAAAAATTAAATATTAAAATCTTATAAATATTTCACTAATTAATTTCACATAGTATAAATGTTTAAAAAAAAATCATATTTTGTATTCACTACTCCAATTTTGTATAGGAATTCCAAACATATACGTATGTTTGGAATATATAATACTTGATTTTGAACAAAGATTATCTCTCAAAACAATCTCCATTTATTAAATAGCTATGTTTTTCAGATTGTGCAAATTTAAATTATATTAAATATAAAACTTAAATATTTACAATTTTACATAATAATTTTATGTGTTTATTCTGTAAAAATTACATAATTTATTTTCAAAAACACAACCTTATATATGAATTTAATAACGCTTAGATCTTGTTTCTTTAAATTACTTAATTAATTAATTATGCATCAACATTGGACAAATTAAATTATATAGAGAATACAATTTTTGCATAAAATCACATCTAAAATGCGTGAAAATATTATTAGTATTAACATGACAAAATTAGCAACGCAATTAGAAACATCGGTTACAGCAAATTCAAATAATATTTGTCATATCTAACCAATTATAGTCAATATGAATTTAATAATAAATAATCGGTTTAAATAAAAAAATTATATTCTCATACCAAATATAATTTCGTCGTTTGTTTATTGATATTTTTTTATAAATGGAACTCATTATAATACAACTTGTGCTGCATACTGGTTATATTTTCATCGTATGGTATTAAAATTTGTAACATTTATAAAAACAATTATTGATAATATAGAAACCACTATGTTATATAAAATAAATTGTAAATACAACATCTACAATCTTAGTGTTACATGTAGCAACTTAATTCTGTGAAATTTTCATATTTTTCTTTTACAACGGTAACTGTAGACAATAAGTTTTTTACTTTTAATATTATTCGAATTAAATAATGTTTAAAAGTATTAAATTTCAAAAAACAATGTATGTAAATGAACAGTTGCATTTTTATATATAAAGAGTACAGTAACATTATTTTGTAAAATTGTAAATGTTCTATTTAATAATTTAATATTTTTTAATGTTATCTAAAATGGATATTATAAGCAGATACAGTGCAATTTATAAAAATCTAAACATTTTATTAAAAGCTTAGATAATTTAAATGAATAAATAAAACAACTTTTTATATATTTTAACCCAAAGAATATTTATTAAATCGCACTAGTTTCGACTAATTACCTGTTCATCATCATACGGTAATAGAAACAAATATTTATATTATGTATAAAATGTTATATTATATATAATGTTATGTATAATAATTGAAATGACCTCTTATTTTTAAATATTTAGAGTTTAAATTTAAAATGTATTGTTATAAATCAAAGTATTGTAATCATTTACTTTTAATGTCATTTATTTATTTTTTTAATTTTGTATGAAAATTCCACATATATAGCAAATTCTGAAACAATGGTATTTTGTTTATATTTATATAATATAAAATTAGAAATATACTATAAAATTTGAATGAGTGGACTAAAAAGCATAATTAACATTTATTGTAATTTATGCGTGCATTTTAATATGGCAAATAAATTAATAATTTTAAAAATTATCTGTCTTATATGTGATGATTTGAGCATGGTTTAATTCAATTTGAGTTTTATTAAAATGTAAAATACAAAAACATTTCCATTGTCATTTATTATAAATCAGTTATTGAAATATTATTTTAATGTACTAATTTTAAGTTAATTTTAAACTTCAAACAATTAATCAGTAAATATTAAATACACCGATACAACAACGAACGTTTTAAAGTTAGAATAAAAATTAATGACATGTTTCATAAAAAATTGAATTAACATACTATTTAAAAATAAAAAATAAGATAATAAACTTCAGCAATTGATGAAACAATCGACATCAGTATGTTTGCGCCTTCCAATCCCACGCAACACTTTGTACTTGTAATTTCAATAAAATCATAAACATTGAAGTTTATTTCACAGTATCGGACTAAAGCCCACTTTTACAAATCTCGGATAAATTGGAGAATTACTATAAAAGGTATAAATTTATACGAGGTCTCGTTCGCTTTTACAAACGAGGCCATAACTATTCCTTGGTTAAACGATCAATATTAGTTTGGTAATACTATTCAGTAAAATGTCAGAAAGTAGTTCATTTTATGTGAAAAATTTGTTGTGGAATTTACTAAATTTTTATGAATGTGTGGACAGTGTTGAACTAGATGGTTCTCTGAAGCTTAAATTCTTCCTGTAGTGATTCTTTTAAAGTACTTGAAATTTACATAGATAACCAGTTTGTTTTTCATTTTTGACAATTATTTTTTGTAGTTTCGGACGAACAAATATGACGATTGTACAGTTATATATGATTTATCTGGCCTGTACACGACGGTCTAAATTGTCCCAGTATTTATTCTAATCGACGTCTATCCGTCTATTGTAAAATCTTCTTTTTTGTTTATCTGTAGACTAACGCTCAGTCCGCCACAGGTCTTCCAAACTTAATTTAGTTCTTGAATTCATATTTGTGAATACACTACACTGTAATAATAATGCATTGCGTACGTGTCGGCAAGAATACAGTATATTTAAATTTGTTAAATATGTTCAACCGACGTCGTCAGACCATACCCTTCCTTTCACTAGGCAACAATGTAGGGTCTGGAGACGTTGGTTGAACATATTGACTAAATATGTCATACAGGTGTCAATAGTCGGTTTTACATTGCGGGACCATAAGTTTAACATATTTTAATTTTAAATTTATAATATTATTACCACTCTTGGGTTGCCTCTAGTGTGCTAATTATAATAAATTGTTTTACTAAATACATACGTAATATTCATAATATATAGAAATATTTCTTGTGTGTCTGCAGTGGTCTGCTAAATATAAGGAGTTTTATAACGTCGGTGAATTAATATATATATATATATATATATACACGAAGCCCATGGAAGTTGTACGAAGCCCGGAACGGATTTCCTAAAAACAGCCGTGTATAAACTTGAGATATAGTAAATAAAGAATTAAATTCATTCACACTTTACAAAATTTTGCCGGCACCCGTAAGTCGGTTATTATTATAATTTATCGAAAATTATACAGGCTTAGTTCATCATATCTAACTGCAGGGGGCTCACGGTTTTAACTTTAAATACAGAAAATATGTTTCACGGTTTATGGGAGCCAACTACACTTCACGGATTATGCGAAGTCCGATTGTTTGGCAACATTGTTTACCTATCTATTATAATAAAATAATATTACAGCAAGCAAATTCAAACTTTAAGTTATGTATTTACAAAATTCCGTAACGTATAAGACCTTCAGAAACCATGTTTTATTAATTAACTTGGATATTACCGGTAAACCTTACTATGTGACGATTTATGATAATGAAACTGTGATGATGATTTACTACGTTTAATGTTTGATTATTAACTGCTGTATTGATTTTTAATTATTTAAAAAAATACATCAAAATGTCGCTGTATGGGAATATCAATATCAATAATATCTATAAAAACTGCATTTTGCATTTCTTTATTTACAAACACGTATATCAACAGTATATTAGTATAAATAAAATACTTAATTGTAGTAGTTATTTTTAAAATAAAAGGCTCTATACTGTTGGTTTTAGAAAATATTGATTTAAAATAAATTTGCATATTTGTGAGCAACTCAACTCCGTATTTGTAGATTTTTTTGATATAGACAAATCAATAAAGTATTGTCGTTGCGTAAAAATCTACACAATTTTCAGATTATGATTTGCTTTTGTTCATTTCAAACTAAACAAACTGATATGTTAATATATCTATCATTTAATATATTCCAAACAACAGCTGACTCATTTCAAGCTCCAATTTGATCAATTTCAGTCTAATTTATTGTGCATGCAGTAATAACATATTATCACAAAAAATGTTGCCAGGCTTGGTATAAACTGTAGACAATATAATAATATGTAATATATATTCTGCCTTTTTAACAATACTAATTGTTCTATTTAAAAAATCCAAAAATGACAAACATTTATTACCTTATTTTCTATATAAACTTACACTTTCCATACGTCATACAAGTAAAAAATAAAGGTTAAATTTTAAAAATATATTATAAATATATATATTATTACTCATAATTTTGACTGAGATGACGTTTACATCATTAAGTTATGTAATTTAGTGTAGTATAGCTTGATATAATTTTATTATTATTATCAAACATACAACATAAAAATATCAAAACTATAAAAATTTTAATATTTAAAAATATAATGTATGTAGAATGTCCAGTAGTGAACAACATATGGACAAAAATACATGTAAAGTAACCTTTATTAAGTGGATTCTCTAACAAGCGGTAACAAACCGTATAATTTGGTAAATTTTGCTTAAAAAAAGAATTCTGAAAACAACCGTTATTTTTTCTATGATATTTTCATTTTATTTTTAATAAAGTACATTAAAGATAATAATCAGTTTTTAAATGTTAAAAAACTAATATTTTAAAATTACACCATTTCTTTGCTTTGCAAGTTGTAATCTTTTTGGTGTAAAAATATTTTTAAAATTTTGGGTCGTTTCAAAATTTATTTAAGAACAAAACTTTTTCACGTTTTTTATATTTTCTATATTTTTTCTTTTTTTTTTCTTTTTGAAAATGCATCCATCACAAACATTTTATAAAAATAAAATTAAATACTTTTGCTTTTAATAAAAATAGAAATCGGAAAAGAACTTTTTTTGTTTAATTTAAAAAAAAGAGATAAAAATTATTTAATAATTTCTTCGCTTTTGGAGGCGCTTATATAATATTGGCTCTCTCTCTCTGTTTCTCTCTCTCTCAATACTGATAATCTGATATTTTTTATTGATCCGGTCTCGGATTCGGTTCCGGTCCGGTTCCGGTTTTTATTTTTGGAGGTGAACCGGTATGCGGTTCCGGCCAAAAAGATCCGGCGGCATCACTAGTTTTAACAATTTTACATAATATAGAACAAATATAATAATAAGTTACAGATAGTGACAGGTGGTGATCAGTAATAAATTAAATAATAAACACAGGTACATTGGATAAATAAATAAATAAATAAATAAATAAATAAATATGGACAATAATTACAACAGGTAAAATTTTTACTATTAAGTTGTGACTAGATGAGAGTATATAATAATATGATTTTTTCTGTTACATTTTTTTTAAACAGATAGCTTACTTTTTATGTATGTATCAACAGAAACATATTGAGTTTTGTGATTTGCATTTGGGTACGTTCTTAATAAAAAACTTTAATAATTTACCTAAAAACTTTTTACATTTTTTGTTGCCTTCAACGCCAGTAAGTTTCTAAATAAGCAGACCAAAACCCAATATTTATTTTATAGTAATTAAATTTTAATTAATTTCCAACAAGAAGATTTCATTTGTCCAAGCAGACGTAAACAAAAATAATCCTGCCAGCCTTTTCTCACATTAACTTTGCTTGTAAATTTTGTTCTTTGAATATAATCCTACTTTAATTTAGCTCCAACTATTTAATTTAACATTTATTTATTTTTATATGTGTATTTTTAAAATATCGATTCTTTAGCTGGAATTATTCCTGCACACAAAAATCCGTGCACGCTGTGGGACAATAACGCCTCACGTTTTATAGAATGTATGCGTGTACTCATATAAATTATTCATACACGAAAGGGTATCAATATTAAAAAGAAATAAGATTTTGCAGAGGTGTTGTCCGTGACAATTTTATGACTTAATTGATTCTTATTAAAATGGATCGATGGGAAAACCCACAAAGCATGAAACATTTTTGTTAATTGTTTAATTAACTTTGTGTATAAGGATATAATATTAATGCTAAACATTATAAATTTATTGCAGTCACTTACATTTAAATTGTGGCAACTGCAGTTACATTATTTTATTTTTAAACAGTTTCCATTCTTTTTTTCTTTTTGATTGGTGATATAAAACTGTTTAATTGTTATTCATCTCTTGTGTAACTATTCTTAGTAGGGGAACTGATTGGGGGCACATGCAAAGTAAAGATAAAAATGTCAACCAAAATAGTATGCAAACTGCAAGTATGTTTGCGATATTCAATACCCATTTACTTTCTAAATCATCGTTTTGAATGAAGACGCAATCAATTTGATATATGCAAGTTTTATTATAACCACAAAATAAACAATAAGTGTAAATTTATTGATATGTTGTTTCATGTAGCCCCAGAATTACCATAAGAATAATTGCATTGTGATTTAAGCAGGAAATATCAAACATTTTTGCAATTTAATTTTTGGTAACGCCATATCAGACTGAATATGATTTTTATAGTGTAATTTTAATGTAAGTCTGCTTGGACCACATAACAGAAGTTAAGAGTTTAATACAATTTTTATAAAAAAAATATTAATCGCAGGAATCAAACCCAGAACCCCTAGCATTGTAGACGATCTCCCAACCGCTACCTCCTACCACCGAGGTCAGCTTATACATTATTAAATGTGTATTAAAGTAAATCAATTAAACCGATTTCTATATATTAATATGCGGTTATGTATCTGACACTGTCAAATAATTAATTAGATTCTTAAATTCGATTTGTTGATTGTTGTTGCGCTATTTCAATTTCAGTCATCACTTGACGCGAAAAAACGAGAAGATATAAAATGAATGAGTGGAATTGAAATAGATTCGCGAGACGCTAAATTTGACGTTGAAAAAAATCGCTTCTATAGAAGTTTTACTTTAAAATACTTACATGTTTTGGCATTTATTTTAAAGATTATTTTTGCATATCTCATTTTTTATGAAAATCGAACTAATTTAGTCTTTTTAAGGCTAAGCTATTGATTAAGTAATAAAACTACAAATACGGTCGAATATGTTTAAAATTTAGTCCAAAATTCATATTAAATATTATGATCACGAGGAAGTTTAATATCTTTTCTTTTATTTTGAAATATTGAAACTTATGTTTAATTAATATAAAATACTTTCACATCTATTTTGATAGAAGCTTGCTTGCATCAAGTATTGAATGTAGATCGACGTTCTATTACTTTCGTTTTTATAACTTAATATATAATTTAAACGTTTGTCTACTCTTACTTTAATTGTTTTATTTCTTTGTAAATAACTGAACCAATTTTATTTTCTAATTGATTTTCATAGATAATAAATAAATCTATAAGGTATAGAATAACCTACTAAGCGTGGCCTGTGAAAGGTTTTTTGCGCAACCATAGAAAAGGACGCATAACACGAGAGTGGCCCAGAGTATCTCTGTGTTATATACGTCCCTTTCTATCGTTGCGCGAAAATATATTTCACAGACCTTGCTGAAGCGTGCTTTACACTGTGTCACTTTGGATGTACACTCAAAGTGAACGGTTGGAACGTTGAGTTGGGTGCAAACTGGATGTTCATCCCGGATGACAAGTGTAAATGACTTTCAGTTGCATTTTTTTTTGTTTCATCCGCAGTGTACACTAAAAGAGAACAATGAACAAGTTTACTGCCTACCAACTTTTGATGTTTTTATAAGATATTGTGAATGAATATATATTGCTTTATTTGTATAATTAATAAAAAAATTACAATTTTATTGTTAATTCAATTATGAATCAACTACCGAAATTAATTTATACGCAAAGACGCTGGAATAATTAATTATAATATTATTTTCTGAATTCTCTATATTTATTCACTAAAGGCAGAAAATATCCGAAAATAAAAGGAATGTTTTCTCATTAAGTAAGAGTCATATCCCGTTAGTTTGGTTGCCTAAATTTTAGTTATTTTTTATACCTCTAATTACAAGCTTAAATGATAATAAATAAATAATTCATTTGAGTAAAATATGCCTAAAATTGAATTAAAATTTAATTGTCACTTTTATAATTTTGCATTTTGGTTTATTCTAAAAATTATATACAAAAAATCCAAACATTAAAATTCTAAGACTGTTGTTTTATTTATAATTAAGATTAATTAATATATAATTCATTTATATTCAATTGTGTAATTTAATTAGTCATAACAACGGAATTAGGGAATAATTAAAATATTTTACACAGTAATTATTTAAAATTTAAATTATTAATTGCAGTAGAATCCAATCTAATAGTTAATAGTAATACATGCACACTTTTCAATAATTTCCTAATAACCTAGATTTGCCTACTTGTAGCCACCCGATAAACCCGTTTGTTAAAATACAATAAGAAGCCAAATTTTCAACATATTTGTATATTACTCATAAATAATAAGCATATCTATATTTTTTAACAGAATTTTCTTTTCCGATTTTTGTTTTTTGTTTCTTTTTACGAAAAAGGCGAAAAAGAGAAAAAAATTTAACGTAAAATTGGAAAATTAGTTTTATTGTGTCAGTACTGCATTTGAAAATATGCTATCAAAATTGAACAATACAATACACACAAGATATAACATTTTGTTATAAATTTTGTATTTTTCATAACCGTTTCTTTTATATTATAGAAATTTTTTTCATTTTGTGTAACATTTTTGCTCACATTTGCAAACATGTGAGATTTTACTTTTACCTTTTCAAACAATGTATATAAATTTTAAAATATTTTTTAACATTTTATGCCAACTTTTCAACGATTTTATGAAATTTTTTAGATAATGGCAATTTCAACCGGTTCAACTCAATTAGTTTGTTTCCAGTTCCGGTTTTTAAGTAAAATCGGTGTTGTTTGTAAAAATTTAGTTATTATTAGAAATTGCATTTTTTCTGACACATTTTTTTATTTAATAATTTACAATATTTAGTCAATTTTCCAATTTTAAACCTGTGATATTTTTGACAATTCTTTCAAATTTTGTTACTTTTTCAACATTTTTGCACACATTTTTTAATATTTCGGGTTTTTTTTCTAAACATTTTAGTTTTTTATTATTAAATTTTTATATTAAATTTAATTAATAATTTAAGCATATATCGTTTCATATTATCACCATATCATATATATTTTTAAATCTTGTATTATATTTTACTTAAATAAATATTATTATTTCCTTTCGTTTCGATTCGTTATTCATTTCATAAACATGTCGGAGCATTCCGATTGCGAAAATCAGTTCCCCACTCGGCGTAATTTGCCGCAGGCACCAGTTTTGTAACAACAATATTGCCAAACTTAATTTTTTATTACATTTTATACGTTAAGTGGTACCGGAACATATTCACTATATAGCCGACAAAGAAAGAAAAATCTACGTATGTGTATTCGTTACCAGATTGGCGATATAAGTTTCTACAGTATCTGTAAAATTTGGTAGTGTGTCCAACTAGGCAATGTTTACATTGAAACAAATCAGTTGATGGATAGCCCTCTTCGACGAATCAGCTATCAGATATTGAAAATTATGAAGTTTCTTTTCTCATTTCATATTTCGGAAATTCTGTTCATCTTAATCCTATTATTTCTATTATAAATGTAAATATAATAGCATATTTTCTTACTACCAGCCAATGATAAGAATTCAGATGTCCCTAAATAATAATCCTTATTACAGCTATGGTTTAGTTATTTCATATATAAATATTATATTTTCTTAATTGCAATAATGTTATTTAGTGACAGGAGATCCACCAGAAGGATGCGTTTTAATATAAAAATAAAATTTAAACATTTCTAAAAAAAATAAATCTTTTAATTGATAATCAGTTTTTTTAAAATCGTTAACAAATGTAAAGCAATAGGTAATCTTTATACGGGTTCAAATTAATTCAGGATTTTTACGAATGAACAAATTTTGGTAGTTGATAATTGAATTAATAATATAATTATTGCATTATTAAATAATAATACAAGTATATTAATATATTACATAATATACATATTATCAAAATGTAAACAAAACGTATTTAATTCAAATATTACCTTAATTAAAATTTGACAAGTGTTTTCTGTATTAATATAATACTTGTTTTTTGTTTTTGAAAATCGGATAATAAATAAAACAGTTACAGCCTTGGTAGTTTTTAATAAACCGTTCTTTATATACTATTATAAAATACAAAAAATTTAAAAAATTGAATTTTATTTATTATTAATATGAATAAATTTTACAAAATAAAAACCAAACAAATCAATTTATGTTGTAAGTATTATTATGTGTTGTATTACATGGATTATAATTATATTATTATTATTTACGTATTATAAATTGTAAATACGGATGATCATCCTCCATGAACCCCGAATCCGAGATGTATACACATCCAGGATGAAAGTAACCAAGTGTAAATACTCTTTAAATGCCATTTAGTGTTCACTTTCGATGACGACGAAATGAAAATCCATTTATACTTTTTACTTTCGATGATTCATCCGAAATGAACATCCAAAGTGACAAATGTAAATTGGCCTTAAGTTCGTTGTACTGTATTTATTAATTAATCTGTATCGGGTATTTTATATGAAGTGTGTGGCCAGATAGGTGTGACAAGAGAAAAAACTCTTTTTTAATATTACTAATAAAAAAATTCTATATAATTTTTTTTGACAAAATTTTTGACAATTAGAATGTAAATTGAACTATTTTTTTCTTTCTCGCTCGTTTTATTCAGTCAACATGTAAAACAATTGAGGATCACTTTAAAATTTAAAAATCTCTACTATTGTTCTCACTATAGCGTATTCATATGCACAAGATAAGAATATTTATTCATCAAATCCATTATTCATAAAAACGCATCAGACTCTATATAGGTATTTGAGTTATATACATAATATTACTACTTCTGCTTACTACTTTTACAGTAACTGCTGTATATATATGACACGTTTCATATCAATAATTTTGTACATCAAATTCTATTTATTCAAGCCTCTAAAATTATTAACACGTAAAAGCGAACATGTCACATGTCACTTGCATATGAACGTAATCGTGAAATCTGTTAATGAAAGTTATAAATAATAATAAACAGTATTTAGAATGTACTTTTCAACAATGAAATGTGCCAATTTTATGATAGATATAAAAATTTATATTCCGACACTACGTGTTCGCCTCCGCTAACGGAGGCGAACACGCTGAGCATGTATATTAGAATCAGGATTTTTGTTTACATATTATAGCAAAATTTAAGCTAGAAACATTTTTGTGCCATAAGCGTGTATTTTTATACAAATTAGTTCAGCGCTTTGCCACCGAGCGCATCAATCTTATATACATCTGCTATGCCGAGCAATCGTGTCTACCTCCGTACATTCAATGGTTTACTTCGTCTCCGAAATAGCGGCAACATTGCATAGCTATCGCATTTGTTGGGGAAAATAAATATTGGAATTAACCTTTTTACGGTCGAAGTTTATTCACGATCCTTATAGGAAAATATGCGCTGAAAACAATGGTAGCCTAAAACACTTTGTAATTAATTAACAGTATAAATATTAATTTATTGTAAAATTATGTTTTGCCACTGTGACACAAACGTTACATCGGATACAAATAAATTTAAATCAAATGTTCTACCTAGATTTTATTTCTAAACCATTGTTTGTTTCTAAATAGGGTTTCTTTGTTGATTTGTCAAATTCTCCTAATTCTCTACAATATGTCAACATGTTTTTGGTGCAATTTTAAAAGTGTTTAAGGAAAGAAAATTAGAATATATACAAACCTGTAATCTATTCCTTAAGGTGTAATTTAACAATGTTTTTAGTCAAACATTTAAAATATCTTTGTCACAAAAATATTAGAACACTTATACTATGTTGTAACAGTTTATTTGGTATTTAAATATTATTTTACTTAAATTACGTATAATAAATAACATTTTAAATCTGTGGCAAATATTGTTGAATGTAATAAATTCACTGTTTGTAGTCAACAAAAAGAAAAACGTTACGCGCATTATTAACTCTATTGGGTTTGTATATACGAATATTATAAAAATTTTCATTTTCCTGTTTCGCCTTTCAGGAAAACGGTCGTAATTTTTCACATCGTTAATGTGTTAATATATTTTCTACGCTGAGTGCAATTTTATTGGGATTATATTTAAATCCCGGTTGGGGTTTTAAGTGTAACAATTGCGCGTGGTAATTGGTCGCTAATGAGACAATCACGAATCGTTCATACGTATCTGGAATTGTTAAAAAAAATTTGGAAAGGCAAAGTTGATTAAAAATAAAAGGTAGAGCGCAATTAGCGCTCTAAAATCATCAAAATCAAATGGTATGTACATTCTTAATTGATAACCGTGTATTATTTTAAATTGTTACTTTTTATTGAATTAAATTTAGTAATATGGGAATTGTACCACTTCCAAATATAAATTAATTAATTGTAGCATCACAATGCGTTTTCCTTTTTTACAGTTGTTCATAAAAAAATTTCAAAAGGTACATATGATTTAATTAATAAAAATAAGTGTCAAATTAGGTGCTGAACTTATTTTTTATATTAAACAAGATAAGTCACAATGAGTAACAAACTGCCACTTTAAAAAAATATTATAATAAAATTATAAACACTATTTTTTTGAAAAATGAAAAAAGAATTTAATAAAAATTGAAAACATTTTATTTTTCTAAATAATTTTATTTTTAGTAAAATTGAATTCAAAATATTTTCTAATGTAATTTTCTAAAATACTTTTGCATAATTATTACTTCTCGTTTCAATAAACAACAAAAAACATATTTTGAATAAATTTAGATAGGGTTCTTAAAAACATGAAAATTTTAAAGGTAAATTTTTAAAAATTGTTTTAGTAAAATTTTATTTTATAACAAATTATTTTTATCTAATAAAATTCTAAATTATGTTAAATAGTATCCAAGCAATTTATAATGTTAGTGATTAATAGAAATCAATCAAAATATAAACGATGTCGTAATATAAGTTTTACTTCCGATGTGTCCACATTTGTTTAATAAAATTTTGAAATAATTTTTTCTAAATTTACAAAAAAGTTCTTATATAATTATATTTAGAATTTTTAAAATAAAACATCTTTAAGTGAATTTTTATTTTAACGTCACGCTAATGTAAAGTTTCAATGCTCAAAAGATAAGATGTAAAATCAATAAGTAGAATTAAATTAGAGCTTTAGTCAAGACCGCTGACGCTAACCAACAACATCAATGTAAATAAACTTAATTAACAAATTAATTAATTATTTAGAGTTACCAATTATTTTAGCGATTATATGTATATGCGGTTTTTGTGTTTTTTATTTAGCAATAGTTTCAGCTGTGTGAAACACAGACAGCCGAAACTAGTAATTAAGTAAAACCAAAACCGCATATACGTATAATCGTTGAAATAATTCTTAACATAACCCCAAAAAATAAACATTATAAATACAAAATATGATCAACCAACTCAACTTAATTAATGGTTCTCAGTATCAGATGCATAACTCCATTAGGGTATACAAATCAGATTGATTAATATTTACACATCTGACATTTTTGACAATTTTAATTGAACATTTATTCAGAAAAGAGTCTAGTTAGTATCCAATTTAATTTGACATAAATTTAATTTATAATGTAAATGATTAATTGATTTTTTTATTTAATATTATTTTAAATAAATTCAAATAACTTATTTTGGAATCGCATTTCTAAAAAGAAGATTAAAAAACATTTATTTTACAGATAAAATTTATTAACCTTAGTTAGTCGCATAAATTTGCTATCATACATATTCGCGCGGTGCATTTTTTTCCACCGCATTTTATTTTTAGTTTATTGTTCTTATTTCTTATTTATTAATAATAATACTAAAAATAAAATAAAAAATTATTGTTATGTTAATAATTTTTTATTCTTAGAAAATAAATTTATACATAATACTAAAATAATACAGAACAAAATTATTGCAATTTATTGTAAATTATAGAACAGTTCAGGTTTGGTATTCTACTTCTTCTTCTTTATGAAATTAGATTTTTAGTTTTATAGATTTCTTATTGTTGAAATATGTCTTTTGCAAAGTAAGTTGCCACCTACAAAAAAACTCCGTATGACAACTGACTGCTATTGATACTGTGTTCTCTGAGATTCCAGACATAGGTTACATGGCATGTGCAGTCAAAACAATAACTGTACATTCAATTACTTGAAATGAATCAGTGCTGGTGTACAAAATACAATGGGTTTCTTATTATATATATATATATATATATATATATATATATATATATAATATATATAAATTTTTTCTATCTTTGCTATTAAATTATTTTTAAATATAATTAAATTATCACACTCAAGTATACAAAAAAATTACAAAATTTAATTTTAAATTAAAGAAATTATATATTTAAAAAAATTATATGCAAAGAAATATGGGAAATAATCCGTTTCTGCCATTGTATTTTATGTGACCAACATTGATAACATTGCTATACAATATCGTCGAACACTTGTTTCGGGCTATTTTTTGTTTAATTCTTTTTATCTCATCAGTTATATTGTAAAATTGTATTCAATTGGAAATATAGATCAAATATAAATTTATTCCATTTTGTATTTATTGCTTGTCATTAAATCTGTTAGGGGCATATCGGACCCTTTTGGATTATAGGATTAAACCATTTAATTTTGAATTAAAATTGTAATAAATATTGACAAAACTATGTTTTACTGTAGTTTTCTTAAAAATAATTTTAAACGTAATATGACATTTTTCTTGCACAACAGAAACACATTGATACATTCAGAGACCCATTTATTCTTTACACATTCACACATTCAACATACATTTGTGCAGGTGTATAATCTATTATAATTAATGAAATAAAACCATTTACTATGTTTTTATCACGATTATTTACCTGTAGAAGGCTCTAGTGGAGCAGAAACTAGTAATGAATTGGAAAGAATAAATTGTGATAAAAATACAACACAAATTGTTTTACTTCATTAATTATTATACACTTCTTTACTTAGGCATAGATTCCAGATATTGTTGTTGTCTACGGTAGGACTGTAAATAAGTATACATATGATGACTTGCCAACTTTTTATATGTTAGCGCTGAGTTTCAATCTCATTGAAAGAAAACCGAATGTGAATAATACATAACATTTTATACAAAACAACGACATGAATCTGCTGGTCTAGTGGTAGTGTCCTTGTCATATAATCGAAAGGTTTGTTGTTGTTCAAATCTTCTTTTTCCGATTAATTTTTTTAATTTCTTTTACATATTTCAGAACAATCTACAGCTAATAAAAATGTTGGTTTATTTTTATAAAAACTAACTGATAATAAAAATGTGCATAATAATAATAATAAACCCTTTATGCAGGCAGGTATTAACATCATGTTTATTACTTTACTATAGAGAACAATAATGTTTTACAAAAAAAATATTTGTTAACACTAATAAATTATTAATTGATTATTAAAATTATAAATCATTTTGATCAAAATGTAAGACTATTTTATATGCTAATTGATAGATAAGGGAAATAAAGGGATCAGGAAAAGAAATTCAATTTACAAAGTATGCAAAGTGTGTAATATTATCGATATATTTTTAAATATAACAAAAAAAAAATCGGAAAAATAATTTCTTACACATACACCAGAAATAATAGTTATAAAATAATAATAAATAGTGTTTTAAATACCATGATAATAAGTAAGGCTAAAAATAGAATGTACAAATCGACCGGATGTGAAACAAAACAATATTGAAAACTCGGAGTGAAAACACTGAATAGTTTGACACGACGGCGACGTACAGTCTTTTAAGCATAAATATTATAAAACGCGAAAAAATGGAGCATGTTATTCATATAACCTATTATATTCCTAACCCTATCCATACCCAAGTTTATTAAAATATTAATTACTAATGTATTGTATAAACTGTAAATGGAATTCTACAAATGCTTGTCCAGTAGAAAACGTTCTTTGTTAAAATTGTAGGAAATGTCATAATAAATTTTTTGAGCAAGATTGGCCGACAATTCGTCTATTTTATTTAATATTCCTTGATAGAAAAAGATCAAATATGTTTACCCTTTATGTAGACTATGCTCAAGGTTACTAGAATTAATAGCCTAGTGCTATGCTGTCCCAATTCTCACAAAAATATTACACTGAATTTTGAATAATTGTGAAATATTTTTCCCAATAATCCGACTGTATTTAGATGTTATTGATATAAAAAAGTTCTTTTAAAGTTTTTTTAAATGAGGTTATGTTACCATAACTTCTAAAAATTTCGATTTATACTTATAATCTACTAATAACTCCATAATTGCAAAAATATACTGGGTGTCCATTTAAAAAAACAAAATTGATTCGGTTAAATCGGAAACAAAATTTTAGGAAAATATCTGACGTATTTTAACCCATAGAAATTTCTTAAAAATATTTATAAATAAAAAAGATATGGGGCGTACCTCTTTCAGTTGTGACCCGAT
>JARJEC010108060.1:0-12583 GCA_030264575.1 Tachinus sp. AB-2021
TTTTTTGTTTGAATGACGAGCTACACATATTTTTAAGGTATATTTTTAGCAAAACTTAATCATTTAACAGATTCTGTATTTAAAAACGAAGGGATTGTACAAATAGGCCAATGCGTGTCAGTGTGAGTGGTGGGTAATGAATTCAATTAAATAAATTCATGTAAATTAATCATGTCAACAAATCTTTTACACGCTGAATGACCTAAGGCCTCCTTTAGAGCAGGTTGAGTAAGGTCAATACGAGCTAGAATTTCTATTTAAAATAGGCATACCCGACCAATAAAAAATAACTATTTTCATAAACCAACTCTAAACGGCAATAAAATATATTAATTGAATAGCATTATTTCTATAACATCCTAATATGGCTGCATACAAAACCACGATTAATATATAACGCATTTACTTACTGCCTTTCGGCAAAAAAATAAATAAAAAATGCTGATTTCCATTCAATCCATATGGCCACATCATTTACTATAAATTATATCGATATAAATAGAGAAATGTTATGACCAACTTAGACCATACTCGATCCACTTTAGATGAATAGGAACAAAGTAAATCAGTTTTATTCATCGCTAAAATAAAGCATTAGCAACTCTCTTTGAATTATTGCAAAATTTCCATAGACAATCGCCGAGCTTTCATCGTGTCTGAACATACAAATCGATTCGTGTTCGTTATTGGTTGCTTTTAGAATTTTCATTCAATGGGAAACATTACGTGTCTGCCCGAACGTTAAACACGATTTTAATGCTGGGCAGAATCATGATAGTGAATGATAAATATTATTAATAAATAACGCGTATATACAGTTAGATTCAGCAACATTTACAGTCGTTTCGTGGACATTAAGCTATTACATGCAAATAGTGTTTGTGTGTATGTGTGGGATATAATTGGTTCATTAACTGCCAACAGCAAACCTACCTGATATCTGCTGCTCACATTATTCATCTATTCTTTCATTCAATCGGCAGTTTTGACAAGGCGAACGGTTACTAGTGATAGATACGTCTTCCACGATCAAAACGACTATTAAGTTTATAATTGCTTTAGTTATCAATAGCTTATATTGATTCCTTGCTATATACAATTTTATATCAATACGTTTACAACAGGTGCAAACTGCAAACGGGCTAGCAATATGATTTATATTGGTGTGGCATACAACGCGACAGATAATTACTCAAAACAGTAACACACGGTTCCGTTAAGGATTCTCGCACAATGCATGTTAGTAACGGAAATACCAAAGTAAAATATGTAATTACAAGCAACATCTTGTTTTATTACGCAAAACGTTAAGAAAGTAATTAACGCTAAATTAATATTTTATTAAATAGATATTTTACCTTTCCACATAATTATATACAATACAGAAAATAATTTAAACGATGTGCAAATTTAGAGCTAAATTTAAGTAAGTGTAATTACACAATTGCTAATCTCGTTGTTGATGACAAACATAATCTTACTATTATTTTCCAACATGCATTATTACATCCATAAGCTATTACTTTCCGTTTCGAAATGTGTTCATAAAAGCTGTCAATAAATGGCTTCTTAACTGCAATAAATAATATACCACATATTTCCGTCAAATAAATTCACATATTTATGAGCATCTTGTCTTCATTTCAATATTTGTTCTTTTATAATACGTGTGTTCATTTACATAATATAAAGTGTAATTTATTTTCAATAGTTTTTCTCAATGTTATAAATTGTTTTTTGTTGCCATTACACCGAATGTTATCGATAGTATTTATTGTAACGTTTAAATTTGCATATTTTCTTGTAAATATGATATAATTATTTTATTGCAGTGGTAGGCTGGCTTCAAACGCATTTACATGCAACTCGTTTCGATATATTAAGTCATTTAATTTATAAATTGAATGCTAGTTGAACGTAATTTCAGTTAACATAAATAGAGTAAGGAAATATTCAGAGAACCTTTCTAAAAATTCACACTTTTATAGACATCATTGATATTTTGCAACAATTTTAATTGGTCTCATACAAATTTTTTAATAATACTTCAATGGTTTATTGAATTTTTTTGCATTTTTTCACTTTAAAAGAGATGATCTTTTGGGAAAATCTGTTTTTGGGAATGCATTCAATTGGCAAATACATGACTCTATAAATAAATCCTTGGTTTCAATTCATATGAATTGGCATTTTGTTAAGTAAGGTGTTTGTTTTGTTAGGATGTAGGTATAAATCTCTAGTCAAAATTCGTTGCAGAGTTGCTGCTATTTATGAGTAATTATTGATGTTCCTGGTTCTACAGTTACACTTTCGAAAATTAGTGTTATTCTGCACATAGTAACAGCTACTACGTCCCACATAACACTGTTACGTTTGATACGTAAACTATGAAATATGAAACGTTTCACGAAACATTTCAACTACGTAGTTTGTTACGTTTTATTTGCGTAAAATGTCCGCAAATGAAACATAAAATACTGTAACATTACATGTACGTTTTTAAATTTGCGTAAAAAACGTAAATTTTACTCAAAATTTTCATTCATTGAACATGCAAATTTTACATTTTTTTTGTGCAATTTTGTTGATTAGTTATTTACTTTCTTCATTCTAAAAATTATAAAATTAAACCTCCACAAATATAATAAGAAAAGTATATATTTCAACTTATCTTGTTCACAAACCATATATACATTTCGACATCTATGTGTCATTATCAATGGTGAGATGTATATATGGTTTGTGAATAAGATAAGTAGAAATATATACTTTTTTTTATTATATTTGTGGAGTTAATTTTATAAATTTTAGAATGAATATTATAGAATTCCACCATATTTGGACATCAAATATTGAGTTATTTACTTATTTGAAAATTTATTAAAACAATAAAGTTAATGCGCAACGAGATATAATTGATAATTGTTAAATTTAATAAATATCACTTATGCCATTGGCCCGTAAGAATTCAAACAATGTTTTATATTTTTTTATTATTATTATTATTATTATTATTTTAATTGACGTTAGCAACACGACCATTTGCCACTACCAATGTAGTAATAATTCCTTTTACTTATAAAACAAAATAGGGATTTTTGAAAGGATCATTTGCCAGTGAGGATCATCACGGCTTTTAGGTATTACGCTCATGAGGAGGCCCATGGAAGGAAACACAATAGAGAATAGAGAAGTTTGAATTATAATTGAATTCTAAATTTTATACTCTTTAAAAATAAAATCAGTTCCTCACGTACGTTTTCGTTTAAAGTCAATAAATGTTTTAGGTTTAATGCAACTGCAATTCCATCTCGAATAAATTTTCAAATAAAGCTTGTCTACTTTCCTTAAATTCATTACATTGTAGAATTATGTGATTCATATCTCTTATTTTATTATTATCATTTTAAATTTTGTTGCTTACCATTCATAGTTTGTTTAAAATAAGCTCTAACATTGATATAAACTAACAACACAGATACTACGTACACGCATTGCATAAATTTAATAAGATGCGAATAATAGTTAACAATGGTTAACGATTTACGTAAAATTTACGCAAATTATAATACAATATTTTAACGCTGCAGAATTTACGTGTTATTTATATTACTATTTATTTTTGATGTAAGTTTTGCAATGTTTCTATAACGTAAACAAATTTGCATATCATTTACTTTAAAGAATATAATTTAGGTTTTTATTACGCATTATTTACATAACATTTTTACGTCAATTATGTAACGCTAAATTATTGAAATGTAAAGTGTTCACGAGGATGTATATTGAGATACTACAATTTTAGTTACGGACTTAGTTTACTTTTGAAGCAAATTGTTAGATTATTGCATTTTTAGGTGTCGTGACTTTAGTTACGCACATAATTTCCACAAAGTTTAAGAACAAATTTTAAATTGTTTGCTTGGATTTTGATTTTGAGCAGCAAAATATTCACGCGGAGCTTCAAGGCAATTATTTTTGATCTTCGATTTTCAAAATAAACTAAACAGTAATTTAAACTTATTGTTTTCTCGTGTATTTTGCCATAACTAAGAATGTTCATGTTGCTAGGATAAAAATCAACACACAACTTACCGCCCAAATGTCTCATTGGATAGTGTGTTGACTGCAGTTCCAGAAGTCCAGGGTTTGAATTCGGGCACTCCTTTCTTGGAGGGTCGACTTTTTAGGTTAAAGAATTGGTATTGTGCACATCTTCTTTTGAATGGGAAAAAACTGTAAGTAACGTGCACTGTCTAGATGTTGCGTGCGCGTTAAAGAACCCAATAATTGAAATTCCCGAATTAGCGGCAAAATATCCAGATATGGTTTTTAGAGACTTTTTTAGGTCAAGGAATTGGTATTCCGCACATCTTCTTTCGAATAGGAAAAAAAAACTGTAGGTCCCGATCACTGTCTAGATGTTGCGTGCACGTTAAATAACGCAATAATTGAAATTCCCGAATCGGCAAAATATCCAGATTTTGAGACTAATTACAGACGCCGTGGCGTTGGTGATTAGTCTCAAAAAGAGGACAGAAATAGACCGACTTTAAATAATGAATTAAAGAAGAAGATATTGCTTGTGGCTTTAAATTTTTTTATTTGTGTTAGTCAAGCGTCTCTGCAGTGCGGTGCTAGCGGTCTTATTATACAGTTTTGTCTCTTCTATGAAGTCTAGAATTACTTTTAAGGGATTGTTTTCAGCTTTTCTTGGGTAAACATGTGTTTACTGAACTAAATTTTGCGTTAGATGTTGTTTGCTTCGTTTTTCCATTAGTCTTTTAAGCATTTGAGACAAGAAGAGATTAATCAAATCTCGATCTTGTCTCGTCGATACTATACAAAATTGATCTCGTATTGATCTTGTCAAGAGTTTAAAAAATCGATCTTATCTTGATCTCGTCGAGATTCTCGACATATTAATGACGATCTCAATCTTGAATCTCGATAAGAGAGAATATTTATAATTTTATACATAATATAACATATTTATCAAATAAACTTTTATTAAATAAAATAATAATTTTATCTTTTTGGCTAATTGGTCGGTTTTCAGGTGTCTAGACCAGACGTACTCTGTTGTTTGTGGCCAGTGCCTTAAATTGTTTATGCAATTCAAGATCAGTTTGGATTTTATTACTGGCAATCTAAACGCCACGAATTCTAGCTTCAGTGCCATTTTGATTTTTGGCCTCATCTGTATACCAGATGTTTTCATGTCGTATGCCCGAGTAGTTTTTATTTGGTTAATCGTCTTGCGACTGTACTACTACATCAAAAGAATTTTGACTGAGGTAACCTTTCATGCAAACTTCATGAAAGGTTGCCTCAGTCAAAATTTGATGGAGTAATACAGTCGCGAGGCAATTATCATCATCATTCTCGTTTAATTTTCTTATGCAACACGTTTGTTTTAATCGGTCTGTGAGTTCTAAAATTAACGTGTTTGTTTATCTATAGTCTATATGCTGCTTGACGATAGTCAAATAGTACTTCATTCACACATCATTCTCTGTACTTTGTCTAGCATAGTAGCTGTAATCCTGATGGTGGTTCTTGACCCCATACGAAAGCTTGTAATGTGATGATGGGTGTAATTACTACGGCATATAACCATTTGGTCATATTCGATTAGTCTTCAAGTCAGTTCGACCATTATTTGTGTGGCCTTTGCAGTCACGTTTTTCAAAACAGAGTGGAAGTCTAGTGTCAAGCGTAACTACCAGATATTTTACTTTTTTTTACCTTTCTCAGTGAAAGTGAAGTTCTATAGATTTGTAAAGTTTCTAAATCTTGTTGTGTTTCGTCGTCTTATAAATGGAACTATCACCGTTTTGCTTGTGTACTGATAATCCTTTTATAAGATATTTTATATTTAATTAGAATATTATCAGACTTGTGCTTTTTTATCAAAGAAAATGAAATCAAAAATGTCTTTAGTGATTTTTCAAATTCTAGCTAAATTCTCAAAAATTTTGCACTGTTTCTCAAATGTTGTTTTTTAGACAAAAAGAATACTGACTTCGTTTTAACTCAATTTTGTTAATAATTTTCACTATTGAATCATATTTTTTGACATTTTCCTGTTATTTCGGGATATTATTTTTGATATTTAGTAACATTTTGAAACTTTTTTGATCTATTATATTTTTATTATTTTGGTAAATTTTTTTAAATACTTTATAACACTTCTCAAATGTGAATGGTAAATGGTGGGTTGTGTGTTGCGCATTCCGGGTTTCGAGTTTTTAGTTATAGGTCTTGAGAGCCGTGAGTTGCGTTTGGGACTTGTGGTCGTGAGTTGCGGGTTGTGGATTATGGTCCGGCAATTGCGGACTGTGAATTAGGTTGTTGTTCGATAGCGGGTTATGGGTTGAGGATCATATTTAATAGTTTATAATATGAGTGATTAAATAATTAAAATTTAACAAAAAAAATTGTTAGAATCCATTTAGGAGATTTTAACAGCAGCCAGTAAGTCGCGGATTGTGAATCGTGGGTCAAGGACCGGGGGTTACGAGTTGGGGGACTGCGGTACATGAGTCATAAATTGCAGTTTGTGGGTCCATGTGTTGCGGGTTCTGGGTCAGCGGTTGCGGATAGGGGATTGTGTTATGGGATATGGAATGTTATCGTCTTACGTCTTACGTCGGTACTTCTAGGCCGAAGGTCGTGGGATGCGAATCGTGCGTTGCGGGTGGTGGTTGGTGGTTAGGGTTTGTGGTTCGTGGGTCTTTTGTGGTGGGTCGAGAGTCGCTTGTTGTATATTTTGAACAGTTGGAACTATTGGTTCCAGGGTCACATTTAATAATTCATAATATGAGTGAATAATAACATTTTATATAATTTGTTTGATTTATGGACAAATTATTCTTGTGATACTGGTTTATAAATTATATTGATTTTATATAGCTATAATTCAACCAACTTAGCGTGCCCTATGGAACGCTCAACGATAAAATGAAACATAACACGAGAGCGGTGCAGAGTATACTCAAAGACAAAACCAGAGCTGGTATTATGCTGAATTTATCTAAGCCATTTAGCATTAAAAATAAATCTAGTATTAAATATAACTTTAGATATAGACGTGATGAATTTATGCAAAGAATTTATATACGGACTCTTGGGTTTAGCTGCGTTTGTTTATGCACCCAACACATTTTTTACACCAAATGCACTTTAGCTGTTTGCAAATGGACACCATTTACACCAAAACACGTTTATTTATTATCTTGTAGGGTACACATAAACCGACGCCACATGACCATAACACCGCCCTTCACCAAAACGTTTCCGAACGTAACTTTTGACGTTAATTGCTACTCCAGCTGCTCGCTCACATAAAGCATGCGTATTACTACAGAATTTAAGGATTTAGCCACAGAAGTTCAATATTACGAACCTTCAAGGCCAAATCTTAAAGCCATGGCCAATGCTAAATTTCCATAAATGGGTATATTACAACTTTAGTATTTAACTCGCTAATGTTAAATATAAATTTATTACTAATGCTAAATCGGTTCCATAAATTCGCCAGCCTAAGTCGGTTGTACTGTAGTCTAGTATAATTTATCGTTTGCAAGACACACAGCCACTCACCTTTATTTTAGTTATAATAAAGTTAATTAAAATTAGTAAAATGCCATTCGTCTAACTTCTAACTTATTATCAAATTTACAATCATATATTCAATGTGACATTAATAAAATACGTAGTAAACAAATGTGTTCCCGATTCATTCCGAACTAATTAAGTGCAAAAACGTGTAAACATTTAGTGGATAAATCACGTATGGTTGTGGGAGAATCCGTTGAATGCAGAGAAAGCACACCACTTTCTGCTGTGACCCAAGTGTTAATTGTATAATTGTGAATAAAGTATCCGGCTACACAGGAAATATAATTAATGACGGTGCGTGTTCTATGTAAATAAATAGACACAGTGATTTTTTCACCGGTGACGAACGTATAAATCATCCCCGCATATGTTTGCGAGGATTAAAAAGGAAAAAAAATCCGCATTAAATTACAACTGATCGGACATGCGTGCGCATAAATCTTCAACTCTGAATCTTTAATCACATTTTGAATAAATTATTGTTGGAATGGATAGTGTTAGAAGATAAAAATATCGATGTTTTGATGTAATTTTCAATAAATTTTGTTATTATCTTTGCCGCATAGCTTGCTACATTTAGATATTGCATAGGATTGGCAATAATCTTGTAACTATTAAGATTATGGAAATAGGAAATGTTGCTTTTAATGGATTAAATGTTTGTTCTTAAAGAACTAGTAATAAACGTCGTTCAGCTATCTATATTCTATTAAATATTGCAAAAGTAATAACAATAAATCGATTAATATTAAATATGTAAACATCATTTTATGCATATATTAAAATAATTTTGTTGAACCTTACACGGAATATATGCTAATCACTTGTTGTTTAGCAAACTATTTGCACATTTTTACAAATTCCTTAAAACATTAGTTATTGGAAGACAATTTGTTGTTATGCAATTTTTAGGATATGATGCAAATACATTTTTTTAAAGGTAAATGATAATGTATCTAGGAAATAAAAACATCTTTCATTTTTAAATAAACAAAGAATTGCTTGGCAAAAATCAGTCAAATTACTTTACAGGCAGTTGCATTATAAATTGCGCTACAGCTTTTTGCCGAAAGTGAATAATCCTGAAAGAACAAATTTAAATTCTTACACATTATTGTAAAAATGCTCTTACAAATTGGACCCTAAAAAAGTAGCCAAATTAATTAACGTAATTTGCCAACTGTTTCACTGATAATTACCCACCCCGTCGCTTCGAGTTCAAAGTAAATTGCTTTGTGAAAAATTTCACCAATGAAACGAATTTTTATGGGAAGAGCAAATACCGCTGCGCTAAGTTGAGCATTTTTGAACAAATCGCATTTATCCCGTAAATTATTTATGAAAAATAATTAAATGTGGCGCTATTAATAACGAGAAGAATTCAACGGCCCCCGTAACAAAAGGGAATTTACATTTAAAATGAACGTCAGTTCGCATTTAAATATTAATAACGTAATTATTGCGCGTTCATAGCTCGATCGAATTAAAAATAACTGGCGATGCTTCTTATATAATAATAAAAAATAATGTAACGGAGTTATTCCGCGTGGAGCATTAAGCCAAAATTAGGAATTAAATTTGTCCGGTCTGCTGGAACCAGATACATTTCTGGATATAACAATACGCATGGAGAATTGCTTTAAAATTTAATACATTACGGGTATTGTTATATTATTAGAATAAAATTATTATTACAATAGTTTGGTTTATAAACGGATTGCGATTACTTATTAATAATTTATATATAGCATTCCGAAAATAATATAAACAGTTTCAACAGTTCTTAAAATAAAACTGAAACACTACAAATATGTAAAATATAATAATATATAATAATATATATTTGCAAAATGTGCAAAATTTAACATAAAACTGTAACAATGAAAATTGTTAAGTAAAAAAAACTTTTAAATCGTCGAAAATTTGTTAATAATGAGTACAAAAATATTGAGAATATGAATAAAAAATATATAACATTAATTAAAACTTAAAAAACTCTAAAAATGTGAAGAAGAAAACTATTAAATGGTTGGAATGGAATTAGAATTATTCTTATTATTTCACTAAATGCAAATATAAGAAAAATATGATTGAATAAATACCGCAATTATAACAAAATTATTATAGACTAGGAAGTAGGATTGTGTGGAATAGTATTTAAAAATGTTGAAAAGTTAGCTGCTCTTCTTAACAAGTGCATTGTTTATAATACAGGTTGAATATTTAATGATATGCTCACATATAGCTCTAACAATATTTAAATGTGCGACCGTGCGAAGAATTTCACTTCCGAATAGATTTAATTAAAAATGAGAGCGTCCTTTTACCATCGACAGGAAATAACGTGAAACCCAATTAATCCAATTTTGTTTGAATGCGATTTTTTATTACTTTATATTGTTTATAAATAATTACCAAATTCACTTAGGCTTATTTTTATAGTTTTGTTATAGTTTTTATTAATATTATTTCAGCTGTTTAAAATCTACGACGTTTTAGAATTTGAGTAATAGCAACAAATTTTTCAAATGTTAGAATTGAAACTGATTTTTTTCTATCAAAACCGTTTTGTTTAATTTTAATTAAAATTAAGTTTCTGTTTCAAATTATTTAAAAACTTTTAAAGCTAATATTTCAACAAATCAATTAATATTGGTTATTTTTCGGAAATATATTTTCTCACAAACGAGACAGAAATTAGACATTTTGTTTCTCAGAATCATGACTGAAATCATATATCTCTTGCTAGGGGACAAGTAGTTACATTTGCTCACAAGGGCTCTCCCTTGTGAGCAAATGCAAATGTAAAGTGAATATACTAACAAATTTAATAATGACAAACGTTAATAAACTGTTTTTGAATTGAAATTAAAATGAGTTTATTATTCATGAAATAACTCGTTTGTGAAAAAATAGTATACTACGGGAGAGTATGCAATTTTCCCCTCGGTACGTTTTATGCAATTTGCATCTCTCTCTCTTTCTCTCTCAGTATATAATTTACTATTTTTTTTAAATATCTATAATGTAGTATCTTGTGTACCCATACAAATATTAAAAATGGTCACTTTGACCATCATATTCATTTCTGTTTTAGCAACGATTTTTTTTAATGTACATTAAAAAGTTTCAAATTAAATGCATCTTAAAAATTTTAATGCTGAAAGCCAATTCCAGCGAATTAAATCAGCCACACCACAAAATGCAACCTACTTAAATTGTTAAGTTATGTCTGTAATGACGAGGATCGGACGTAAGTACAATCCCATGTAGATGACCGCGAGTGGGCATATAAAATGTTTTAGTCCTGCCACAAGGAATTAATGCAATTAAGTCGCGATATCTTTGCGTAGTAATCGACGTTCAAAGGCGCATCGTTAATTTTATATAACTGTACATAAGATCCCCAATGTCATTCAGATAACTAATTGATTATGCATTTTATCCTATGATTTAACGCTATAAAGTATGCAGATTGTGAACCATTTGTTTGTAAATGTATGTTTTATGCCTATCTTGTTTTATTAATATTGTTATAGTTATCGAATGTGGGATGTTCCACTTTGGCTGTGATAAATGAATCTACTTTATAGGAATATATTGCAGAAATAACTTATCTCATATCTTAATTGATATGCGAATTGTAATTGCTACACAAATTATTTTATTAAGTTTATTATCTACATTTTATTATTTATTAATTTTTAATTTATATTACTTGTATTTTTTCTTTCAAAATTATTGAATATTTTATTCAAACTAATGCGTTTCTAATGCTTGTGTTTGCATTTTTACCGTAAATTAATTAAATATTTCGAATCAAATTTCAATGCAGTTTCTTGGTGCACAATTGGACCACCTGGACCGCATTGCAGGGCCGCTAGACGAACCACCATTTGAGAAAAAATGCAGTTTTTTTAAGCCAACATTATTTGTCCTACAGACCTCTCTCTAGCATTCAAATTCTTTCGTCTTTTCATCTTATTGGACCATTCTTCTTTTCTTGTCCAGTTAACTTGCATCTTTTTCTATATTTTTGCTTTTTCTTTTTGTGATCAATTTTGTTCGTGGAGTTTATGATCAATTTGATCGTGACTTGACTAAATGATGCTATTATTCTATTCTCTTTCTTTTAGATTATTAATAAAAATAATATACAATAATGCTCCAATTACACCTCCTTGTGGAATGGTACCACAAGGAAGTGTAATAGAGATAGACCTTTTATAAACAGGACAATTATATAACATTGAATAATAATGTAAGTAATGCCATATAATTGTATTGACGAAGCAAAAAAGATTTTGCAAAATATCGACAATAGTTAAATATTTTTAAAATAAATACGTTCGTATAACCGAATATAATCAATTAATTATTTCAAAATCAAATTAAATTGTTTATTGTATTTGATAATAAATGTGGTTATGTCAATTTTAACTAAAAACTGTTTTGAGCATTTTTAGTTATCTACAATTTAATTGAAAATAAATGTAGTTATATACTAAAAACTGTTTTGAGCATTTTTATTTATCTTCGGTTATTTTGATTTACATATTGTAACACATGTTATGTGTAGGTAGGTTAACCGGGTTCTCAACCAAAACCCTCCCTAAGAAATACATGGGACACAATTTTGCACTTTTCCGCCATCTTGGATTTTGTAGTTGACCAGTTGGCTCATGTGTGGTTAGGTTAGGTTAGATTACATTAAAGGCAGAAGTAGGGGGTGGAGTGGGGAGTGCAAAATTGTTTGTTTTCTCGAGAAATTTACACGTCCGGTATAGCCAGCTTTAAAGCGATATAGGAAGCGGTATAGCAAGCAACAATTTGCAAGACGAACAATTTTGACACATCACGTCTACGTTTACTCTACCTCCCACTCCCACCTTTAACCTAACCTTCCACTCCCATCTGGCAAACTACATAATCCAATATGGCGAGAAATAGAATTTGTCTC
>JARJEC010108062.1:0-23592 GCA_030264575.1 Tachinus sp. AB-2021
TGTACTCAAAAACACTAAAAATTGGGATTCATATGTAAAATGGAGTAACAAATAAAAATTTGCAAAAATATACCATGTATTCCGTTTAAAATTACAAAATTATTGTTATTTCCGGTTGAACAGGAAATGCTATTTTTTAAATTTTTAGGGATTAAGTAGTCATATGATAAATTTGAAACCGGAAAATTGTCATAACAAAATATTCGTAAGCAAAAATGATAACGGTTTAGTTGTCACCCGGTATACTGTGTATATAAAATTTCAAAAGAAAATATTTTTTTAATATATACCAGTGAAAACATGAATTCTTTTTTAAGTTAAAAGAAGAATTTGCAGATATATGAACATTTTTAATATTTTGTAAACCATTGATTTATCACTCGATATCATCTAGCCTTGAACACTATTTTTTAGTCATTATGTTGTCACTGATAACATTCCATGCGTTTTGAAGAACTTTGCAAATATTGTTTAAATTAGATCAAGTACTCTAATTTTATAGTATATCTATATTACTCATTTTAGATTGTAAAGAGCATATAAAGTTATTTAATTGATATTTTGTTTCTTGAACAATTTTTACAAGCTTAGAATTGTGTTTAAGGTCGTTATCCTGCCAATAACTGCGTCATACCATAAAACGGCGGTTATCAATTGTGTATTTACTTTGATTTATTTTGCGCCCATCCGAACAAATATTGTACCGTCGTATTTATTGTCAATAATTTTTTTTTATCATCCATTGGTAAAACTTAATTATTTTCTTCGGGTGGCGACAGTTTGGGAAACGCTGCATTACATTAATAAAACATAAAAATAGATAAAAGAAACCAGAATACAACTTTAAATGGTTTAACAGGAAAAAAATGCTTTTTTGTTTTAGAATTTAGAATAACTTTTTCTTAAACATTAACAACTAATTATTAATTAAAAAATAACATCATATTATATCAAAATGTGTATCTCACTCAGTACGCGTGGATGGATTTTGATCTGATGTGTTTTATCATTATCACAATTGTATAATTTCAAATGCATTTTGCAAATGCAAATATTAATGCAAGATTGTTGTATATCAGTGATATTCATAAATATGATAAAAGCTATAGGCCCTATTGAGGTTATTTAATCCCATATTAAATCAATCTTTAATATTCATCATTTCAATCAAATTTGATTTCTAAACAATCCAATCAATTTTTAACAACAAAAAAAATACATATTTAAATGAGTTGTAATGCAATTAATGTAGATGTATTATTAATTTCAATATCATAATAGAATGAACAATTTAAATATGCAAAATTGGAGTTGCTTCAACCTGTTTTTACAGCCTCTACCGATAAACATAATATTCCGAGTATAGTGGCAAAACACGGAATTTATTATTTATTATCATTATTAACTGTCGGCAAACAAAAATAATTGCTGATTTTGAAAAAAATAACAAAGCAAAAAAGAGAAACGGAATGGAGATTATATCAATTGAATTGAATACTTCGGGGTCACAATTTTATAAGCCACACATACAATTTTAAAGAATTACATTGAATTAAGTTGTGAAATATGATGGCATATTATAATGTTTGTTCTTTGCAAATTGCGTAGGAGTGAATTGTAAAAACATAATTAAAATGTACAGATTATGTTTGAGTTGTAATTTGCATAACTCAATAAATTCAGATTGTGGATTAAAGTCTTCTCGTCCCGAGGTTTTCAATTATACACAATTTAACGAATAATTAACAAGAGCATAAATCAGTGTGTTCACATTCAATTTATTAAATAAACTTAAGGAAGAGTATTATTCTATTTTTGATTTATACATTTTATTGTCGTTGCGATTGTCTGTTTGTTGGTGGTTTCATATATCACTTATTAATGTATTAAAATATTATCGACATAACCCTTCAAAGTTAATAAGGTGATGAACGAAAACGTTTTTGAAATATTAGTATGAATAACATTGTATTATAATAACATGTACTAAAACTGACCTTCAATTGGTTCGTCAAGGACATGTTGACATTGGGCTAATGTTTATTAAAACTACCAATTCCTTCGCACTTGCACAACACAAAGACACACACACGCTACGCACGTACATAATTAGCACTGCACAATTGGAACCCTTTTAATTATAGTCACGGGTTAACTGTTTTGTTTATTATTTATTTCTAAATAGGATTCCAGCCGTACCAGATGATCTGATTCTCAACTGATCAACACGCACTGACCATACTGCGCATTCGTCATTTGAGCTGAAGACTGAAACAAATTGTCAAATGTATAACAGCGTTGCGAGGAATTTACTTATTTGTGTATTTTAGTGTAATATACAAATTATATGTGGTAAGCTTTTACTTATTATTTACAAGATAATTAATAGTTATTTATAATTGATTTCCTATTTAATACAATATATTTATTATGTCAAAAATGATATGTAAGAGTTTTACTACTGATTTGTAGTTCATTGTTGGACATATGCCATACAATTATATCTTGAACGGTTGCTATTGGTATAATTGACAAATATAAATACTTTATGAATTCAATATTTGATGCCCGAATATGGTGGAATTCAACAATATTCATTCTAAAAATTATAAAATTGAAACGCCACAAATATAATAAGAAAAGAAATATATACTCTTCTTATTATATTTGTGGAGTTTTAATTTTATAATTTTTAGAATGAATAAATGCTTTATTTTATGCTTTGACATACTTGTATTAGTAAATAGTAATAATTTCTAACATTTTTATATTTCTTACAAGTTACATATATTTTATATCAAACGTTTCGATAAATAAAAACCTTATCTTCTACAAGTGCACCAACAAAAAGGAACATTGAATTACTTAATTAATAATAATAATACATCCGCATTATAATAAAAAAATTAATTAGTAATAACTAGCAATAAAGAAGTAAGACGATATAAAATAAAGTTTTTAATAAATAGATATACCCGGTGACCGATTTTCCTGAAGACATTGAAATATCTCGAATACTACCATCGGACCAAAAAAGTACTTAGTAAAATTTGTTTTCTGGAAAGGGGTAAAAAAGGGATAATAAAGCTAAAAGCGAAGACAGAAAAGTGTTTCACACAAAAGTCGATTTTGTGTGAAACACTTTTCTGTCTTCGCTTTTCTATGCGCTGAAATCATCAGAAAACAAAATTAATAATGGTACGGTTTGATCAATTATAATGCCAAATTGCGTGTTTTTCCGTAGAATATGAATCTGCAATTAAATATGGGGGTCGTTTTAAAGCTGGAGAATTCATAATAAATAAAGCATTATTATAAGTCGCCCAAACGTAAAACGGATAAATATCATGAAACGATTTTTTTACAAAACATGTACATGAGTATAAACTAGGGTTTCAGCTAAAATATATGATAATATAATTATTTAATTTAGAGTAATTAATTTTGAAAAAGAGCTTTAAATTACCTTTTCAATATTTTTTTACAAGTAAAATCCATTATCTTATTTTGCCAATTTTAACTCAAAACCCAATCCATAATATATAAATATATAAAAAAATTATAAAAGATAGTGTTATTTAGTTATTGGGTGACTTCAAAGTTTTTTTGCATAGGAACAATGTTGATTTTGTAATAGTGGTTGCATACATGCTACATATTGGCTAATTAAATAGTTCAGCTATGTTTAAATTACCTTTTCAATATTTTTTTACAAGCTAATTCCTTTACGTTATTGTGCCAATTTTAACTGAAATCATAGTCCATAATATATACATTAATATATAAACATATAAAAATATTACTAAAGATAGTGTCATTTACTTATTGGGTGACTTCAAAGTTTTTTCCCATAGGAACAATGCTGATTTTGTAATAGTGGTTGCATACATAGTGGCTAATTAAATAATTCAGTTATATTCTTATAGATGATGCGAATTATTTGCGGATAAAAAACAGTTTTCTGTTTGAATCGTTGCCAGTCTTTACATTTAGTGGTGTACCAAAATAAATCAAATAATATAATTGTTATAAATAATATAAATAATATAGACAAAATAAATAATATAAACATTATAAATTTAAATAAATGGATGAGCTTGGACCACGTTCCACAGTAAAACATTTATTGCAACTAGATTATTTATTTTGTTAATCAACAATAATAATTGAAAATTAATTCATAATATTTATACAGGATGTTGTAATCTGTTTATACAGGGTGTTACAATTGTTATATCGGGTATTTACAAATATTTATATAAACTATTTGTGTAAACAGGGTGTTTTAAAATACTTATTCAACGTCAAAATTGTTATACATGGTATTTTAAAACGTTTGTACAAGGCGGTTTATAATTATTATACACAGTATTTGAAAGTGTTTGTACAAGGTATTTTAAAAAGTTTACAGATACCCTTCAAAATTGTTTTACCGGTATTATAAAGTGTTTATACAAAGTGTTTTAAAATAGTAAACTTTTTATACAAGATGTATACTGGGTGTTCAAAAATGCTTTTTAGAGGTATTTCAAAATTAATATACAAAGGCTGTTAAAAAGTTTATACAGTTTTAAAAAAATTGTATATAGTGTGTTTTAAAATGTTTATTCGGAGTTTTTAAAAATTGTTATACTTGGTGTTTTTAAACATAGAGGGTGTTTCAAATTTGTTATACAGTCTTTATACAAGATGCATTAAATTATTTTCACAGGGTATTTTAAAATTTTTCTACAGTGCGTTTAAAATGTTTATACAAGGTGTTTTAAAGTCATTATACTGGGTGTGTCAAATTTTACACACATGGTGTTTTAACCTTTTTATACAGTATGTTTTCAAATGTTTATACAGGGTTTTTCATATTGTTTATACAGGGTGTTTTAAACTTTATATACTGGGTATTTAGAAATCTTTATTATGCAAGGTGTTTCAAAATAATTATACAGGTGTGTTAAAAAATGTATATACGGTATTTTAAAATGTTTATATAGGGTGTTTTAAAACGTTTACACACAGTATTTTAAAATTAAAAAATGTACAGGGTGTTTTAAAATTTCATACAAAGTGTTTATATAGGGGGGTTTAAATTGTTTACACATGGTATTTCAAAATTGTTCTACTGGGTAATTATGCAAAGTTGTTAAAAAGTTTAAGCAAAGTATTTAAAAATGTGTATACAGGGTGTTTAAAAATGTTTAACCTGGGTCTTTTAAAATTGTTATCCGTGGTAATTTAAAACGTTTATACCAAGTTTAAAATTATTAGACAGGGTGTTGCAAAATGTTTACATAGGGTATTCCAAAATTAATTTACCCCTGTTTTAAAGTGTTTATATAAGCTGTTTCAAAGTTGTTATAGAGGGTGTGTCAATTTTGCACACAGCGTGTTTCAAATTTTGAATAGTGGGTGTTTTGAAACGTGAAAACAGGATTTCTAAAATTGTTTATACAGGGTGTTTCAAAACTTTTTATACCGGGTGTTGTGAAATGTATATGCAAAGTGTTTCAAAATGATTATACAGGGGGTGTTAAAAAGTTTATATACGGTGTTTAAAAATGTGAATATAGGATGTTTTAAAACATTTACAGAGGGTATTTCAAAGTTGGTCTACAGGGTGTTTTCAAATTTTATACAATGTATTTTAAAGTGTTTATATAGAGCGTTTTAAAATGTTTACACCGGGTATTTCAAAATTATTCTACAGGATGTTTTAAAGTATTTACACAAGGTGTTTTAAAATGTTTATATATGGTATTAGATTTTGTTCGGTTTACTTGCTGTTACCGGCTTTATCTGCAGAAGAATATTAGTATTTTTTGCAATTTGTGTGTTTATTAAATACATGGAAAGGTCCCTATTCCCATATCTTCTAAAGAAGTAGTGACACCTCCATGCGCAATTTTGAGCAATGTTTTGTAGAGTTGATATTTTTGAACTTGTCAACATTTTTCTTGTTGCAAGAGGATTGTTTTTTGTCTCACTTTTGTATGTAAACTTTTTGTATATATACAAAATCTGCCCTAATTTGCTTACGAGAATGGGCATTATCATCAGTAAACATAGTTTTAAAATAATTATTTATATTAGAATAAAATATATTTAAAATATTGTTTTTTATTTTGTTAATTTTTACATTATTAGATTATATATTTTATTGATACTTACTCGTCAAATCTATGTTTTTCTTAAATTGATACTTTTGGAAAATTACTTTTTTATTCAATGGATTTGATTGGCAATTTAAAAGCATAATCTTGAAACCTTGCATGATAATTAAATTTCTGCTTGTTAGACTTAGCACCACGACGACAAAGAGACTTACTGTTGCAATTTCTTTGATTTTGCATATTTATCTGCACAAACTTGCACTACAAAAAATATTAAATAGGTTATACAGGGTGATTTTTTAGATTACCGCCAAACTTTGACAGATTAAAGCTTATATAAGTTTAAGAAAAAAAGTTTATTTAAATATTTCACCAATATAATATATAACGCTGCCAATAAAATCAGGAAACATTTTATAAATCGCGTTAAAAAGTCTTTAGTGCATGCGTTCAAATAAGAGGAGGTCATTTTGATTATTTTTGTAACGATTTGGATAACTTTGTTTTTATTTTATACCTTTTCTTCAACCGTTAAATAATAATTGTACATTAAAATTATATAATACAAACATAACATTTAAATATAACAAAACTATAGGAAATCTATTCTCACAATTAGAAAACCAAACATTATTACTCAACAAAAAAAAAGTACATTCAATTCAAAGCAACAATTGTCCAACAAAATAATCGGTCATACAAAACAAAAACTAAATGAAAGATTTTTTTTTCATTTAATGGATTGATTTAAACAGGTTCACGTATTCCAATACCAATACTTTTTTATTGTATTTATTATTTAAAATATTATCTTAAAAAAAAATTGGACACAAGTATGGGATAGGAGTTTTGCGAGATCCGTCGCGAAGATTTACGTACGCAGGAGGAAGATCTTGGACTTGATACAATGGAGATATGAGATTGTTACTTTTTTATATACAAATATTATTTTCGTTTAGAAATTCAGTTAAATATTTAAAAAATAAATGAAAGATTGAAACAACATAAACAAGATGTAAATAATAAATGCAAATCTTGTCACCAATATGAAAAGTGCCATCACTTTAATTTTGACTGAACAAAAAAAAGCAAAGTTATATATTACATTTCTTTCAATAATAAATTTATTTACTGTAAAATAAAAGAATTACGGTATAAATTTTTTATGATTTTGGCTCCCCATATTGGCCAAAAATGGTGGACAAGAGAGTCAAGATTGTCAATATATTGGAACTAAGCGCTCCGTGTAGAATTAAAACAAGTCTGGTGTAGAAATGGTTAATTCCCCCTGTTGTGGCGATGTTTTGTTACAAAAAATGGGCGAAGAATAAAATTTTCGTGAAAAATATGATACTTCGTTAATTATATACAATTTTTTAATATAAGTGTATTAATTATTTATTATAAGCATATTCTTGATTTTATTTATTTAAATAAATAATTATAAAGAGATAAAAGTTGACAAAGATTTGTAGGCAAATTATAATCGATTGTTTATAATATTAATAATGTAAAGACAAAAATTTGCTGTTTAAATAATTAAAATATGATGGAATTCCATATATTAAATATGAATAAAATCAATATCACAATAATAATTAATTTTTGCTTGCGAATTTAAAAATAAATAAACATTCATAATTATTTTATTATAAAAAAGTAATGAATTTAACTTTTTTATACGTCGCGTCGTCGAAGAACAAACGCTAACTGAACTCACTGTTAAAAAATCGGCCGGGTTAGTCGGGTATCAAGAATTTCCTAAATAATTACAGAGACACCCGGCGTCTTCATTTATTGCTTAATTAAATGGAAAAAAAACAATAAAAATAACGGAGCTGCTCTGAAATACAAGAGATTTGTATTTCTCAATATAAGAACACGAAGATAACGGCGCGGTGCCCGTTATCTTCGTGTTCTTATTTACTCCAGAAATTGTGATAGCAATCTCACGGTACATCAAAACGGCGAACCTTTAAACGCACGTACCAAGAAACACTAACAAAAATTTTTTGATAACTTTTATCTGTATTAGAACTTGTCTGTAAATAATAATACATTAAAATAAATTAATCTAAAATTTTGTACAAATAATATAAAATGCTTTAAGCTGACGGTTCTCAATATTTTGTAGTTAGTGACCTTTTTTCATCTTTTTCTAGTTTCTTGGAAATTTTGTTCCGCCTGCCCACAAAATGTCTAACTGCATTTTTTATTGTCGTATTTTTTTTTTTACTTTTCTGTTTTATTTTTGAACTTACATTTATTGTTTATGACCTTCTTTCATCCTCACCTAACTTTTTGTTAAAAGTTGATTCGTCACTAAATTAAATTCAATTTTAAATTTTAAATTTTGCACATAAAATTGTAGTTAAAAATTGTAATTAACATTTTAATTTGTTGACCAATACTGTAAATAAAGTACAAATAGCTAAAATAAGCATTTTTTTGAATACATACACGGTCTAATTAGAGTTGGCATTTAAATAGGCAAGTTTGAATCATATTTCAAATTATAATTTTGTTATTTTTTCTTATAATATATTTGTATTTTACATAATAAACAATTTTATTATTTATTTTATGTTCTTGCATAAAGGGTTTATGATTATTAAAACGTCGTTTTTTGTTTTTCAAATAATAATAAAAATACAAATTAAAATAATATGCTTGCAAAATCCTAATTTTTATATCAATAACAGATTTTTCTATCAAGATTTAACCAATTTACACCGGATTTTATATGAAGAATGCAAGTTCTTTTCTTTGTTAATTTTATTATAGTATTAGATTTTTAATAAATAAAGTAGGAGTAAACTTAGATAAGATTTTTATTTTCTAATATTTGAAAACAGAAATACTAAAATGATTTTATTTGTTTTTTATAAGGTCTTTCGTATATATTTTTCACTGAATGTGACATTTAGTAGCTGTAAAGCCATAATCACGCAATCTTTATTGCAGCTGAAAAGAAAAGATACCTTACACATTCCGTCCCATCTTAATCAAAATCACATATATGTAATATATGAGGGACTATTTCCTCTGCTCCCTATAAACCGAAACCGTAATAATCATATAAAGTTACGGCGGTTATGAAAGGTGGGCTTATAATGGTCAGGTTTTCTAATACAGTTGTACTGAGAAACTATTTCTCTTTCATGTTATCTGACTTTGTTGTGATATTTTGTCACAATTGAGTTATTATTTAACCGTCTTAGTTACTATTGGATGATAAATAATACTTTATATATATAAATAAATATTTGTAACAAAATGACTATATTATATTATTAATTTAAGCGAATATTATATTTTATTATTTCTAAAACTTGTCAGTGTAAATGTATGGTTTCTCATGAATAAAATTATACAATTTATTGTCTTCTATTAAAACTTATATGACATGTAGAAGGCTCTAATCAAAAATTGTAATAAATTCTAAAGAATAAATTGCGATGAAAGCATACTAAATTGTTTTATTTTATTTTATAATAAGCGGTTATCATTTATCACATAGTAACGTTCATTTCAATTAATCATATATATATTTTTTTTTATTTAACATTCGATAAATTAATAATCGAACAGACAAATTAATCTTTTTTTAATACAGACAATAACATATTTTAATACTTTTTGTTCTTCCATTAATCATGGAATTGAACTGTATGAGGACAACATAATTTATAAACTAGCTTAAAGATGACAGGATTTGTACGCATTAAAGTTGCTATTTTACATTAGTATTCGACAAGCAAAATGTTACTATTTTTCTTTTCTTTTGCGTTGTCACATCGATGATATAAACTGCTTATTTTTCTATCTCTCTCGTTTTGTTCAACCCTAGCCTTATCAAGTTGTGACACGAATCGACGTTATTTATGCTACCATGCCATTATATGTGAATTACGACAACAGTAGCTTTCCGGCGTTTAGCGCGACAATTTGTAATAAAAATCAACGGGTGTGCGACAAAGCTGAAACTTCCAACGGATCGCAAACGATAATGCACCTTTAATGTGTAATCAAGAAAGGTAGATTGAGGGAGTAACAGGGAAAAATGTGTTCGAGCGAAACTAAGCCCATTAGCGAGATTAATGATAAAATTTTGATTTATTCGACGTGGAGGAAATTCACAATTTATATTGAAACGGACAAAAATTAAACAATTAATCATATCATTATCATTTCCATTCTTTTGAGGTAAACGTTAAACATAAATATTTTTATGTTGTTTTTAATATAAAATATAAGTTTATTATCGATTACTTAGTTGTTTTGCCTAATAACTTAAAGTTATATAATATAATAATTCAAAAAATATTATTATAACATTCTCTATGTCTAGTTCTTCGAGTTATTTTCTCAAAAAATAAACACAAATAATCTTTTTAGATTATTTTTATATGTTTAACACATTTGGTTATAAAAAATATTTTGTCATGTAAACGATTGATTTATAGACAAACATTTATTGAATCAGTGTGAATGTTTAAAACATGAAGAGATAAAACAGTAATTAGTTATTTTACATTATTTTTATAAAACCGAAGAACCAAATTGTATTGATAAATAAAAATACTAAACCGTATACATTTTTTTCCTTAAAGAAGAAATATAATTTTATTTTTCATTTTCAAACAATACTCTATTAAAAATTATATCTCATCATAATGAAAATTATCTTCTGTCAAAATGTATCCTAAGACTCTTAAAACATAAAAATTACTAAACGGAAATTTAACAAATTGAATAAATGTATTTATAAACTTCTATATTACTTTTATCTACAATGGGGAGAAATGGACAAGAATCTGTGAAAATATAATTGAACAGAAAGTACAAACATTTTCGTGAGAAATCAAAAAAACTAAGCACATAAAAACCTTCGCTTAAAATACACCCGATAATTGACCAATATACTGATATAGAATACGAAAAAGACAAAGACATTGCCAACACATTTGCTAGACACTTCAAGAAAGCCTTTAGTTTTTGTGAAAACCAATACTACGATGACAAAAAACGGACCAAAGTTGACAACTGATATAACAAGTACTTCAAAAACGAACACTTAACAACTAACGATAAATTAATAACTAAAGCGGAATATTAATCAATATTAAAATTTTGCAAAACCTCTTTCCCTTGCGGAGACAACATTTCGCAGTGGTCCCANGCAGTGGTCCCAAGACGCCTACACTTCAAAGCCCAAGCCTATATAATAAAAATCCTAAATTACTGCCTTTCCCACCAGCATATCACAGTTAAATTTAAATGTGGAGCAATAATTTGTATTCATTCGATTCAAAGATTCGAACTCAACATCCTCTGCCAACTATAGGCCAATAACACGTATGCTTGCAATAACAAAAAACATTGAATCCGACATTAAACAAAAACTGTCATTCCATCTTAAATCCTATATTCCAGTCAACCAGTTTGCGTCTTCTGAAAATCCACCATCTACCCACTATGCATCATAATCTCTAATATACAAACATTTCATTTAGAAGGAGGTGATTCATCGGCATTATTTTTTGGCATTAACGAAGCGTTTGACTCAGTAGGACTGAGAGGCCTCCTCTTTAAACTTGCAACTTACAATGTTCCTCCTTACCTAATCTTTATAGTCAATAACCTGCTTGAAAACCGACAAATACAGGTCAAAGTAATAAACTCACTTTCCGATACTTTTTATTCTGAAGAAGATGCGCCGCAAGGTTCTTCTATGTTCCCTATATAACTTTTACTGCAGTGATATATTTCATACACTCATTAGTGAACATTTTGAATCATACTCACTACAATATGCTGATAATACTGTACTGATATCACATTCAAAGAAACCTAAAACTGTTCATTCAATAGCAACAATCCTTGACTAATCAAATCTAAAAATGGTTGAACACCAATAGACTACAAGCCAACCCCAACAAATTCCAATTACTTATCTCATACCATCACATATCCGGAAACTCGCTCCATATCAAACTTAATAAAAAATCCATCAAACCATTCCATTATGCAAATATCTAGACGTTATTCTTACAACAAACTTTTTTTAAAGCCCACTTTCAAGCTATGATGACTAAATGCATAACTTGTGCAAAACACTTCCGATACCTAAAATCCAGACAAAGGGATTAATAAAAACATAAACACACATTTACAAATCCATTAACAGGACATTACTAGACTATGTATCAATCTTATTTTCCCAATACTCAAAAAGCACAGAATACAAGTTACATGTAGCCGATCGGACTTCTCTCCGTAGCATCACAAAAATTTGCCATTCAAATATCACGTTGCACAAAATATCCAACGTTTTGTATGAATTAACTAAAGTTACAACGCTTGCACAACGTCACGCTGAATTAGCAAGCAAATTCTGTACTAAAGATAATAACGTAAAAATCATACATAAAGTTACAGTACTAAGAAACAAACAAAAAGCGTTGAAATATAAATTTCCAACCAACTCTATCTTCGAGAAAATTCTCTCACTATCGAATTTTAGTGAAAACACTGACTTACCGGACCAACATTTTCCAATTCTACAAGCAATACACTATCACTCTTTTAGAAAGACAACAACATATTATTCTTATGGAAAGACAGACTACGGTCGCTACCTTTCTCATTTTTATTCTCATAATAACAAAATCATCAAATCATCCATTTATCTGTATTTTGTAAATATTATGTAATTTGATGATTATGAATAAACATAACGAGCAATAATTTAATCACCATCGATAAATAACAATAATTTAATAAAAACAATAATTTAATCACCATCGATATTGACACATAGATGTCGAAATGTATATATGGTTTGCGAATAAGATAAGTTGAATTATATAATTTTCTTATTATATTTGTGGAATTTTAATTTTATAATTTTTAGAATGAAAGAACTAATTAACTTTTTAAAGTATCCTGCGATAGACCAAAACGTTTTGTTTACTTCTGTGTTGTATACTGCAAAAAGATTTTAAATAAATGTTGTATTAATTTTGTCAATTCAAAACTTTACCTTTGTTTACCAATGTTATTACTAATTTTAATTTAGATGACAACTTTCAAAATCCATTTATATTCAAAATTTATTATTTTTGAAGGTCTTTAGTAAATATTGCTATAAGTAATTATTGCCAGTCACGCAAATAATTAATCGAATTTAACAAAAAATGTGTAAAATATTTAATTAATAGGCAAATTATATTTAAAAGGATAGGTGAGAAGCAACAAATATTAAAGAACTGTGATTGAAACCAACATGGAGCAGGTTACAGCAAGTACAGGTTCATCAGCGACTAGATGATGCAATGTTATATCTTCTTAACCTAATTGTACAAAACAAAAACACTCTGGAGAAAATTAACATGTAATAGAAAGATACATTTTAAATGTAGATTTGCTTATGCCTTAAACATCGTGGAAATAGTTTTTTCACATAATTATTAAATCAAAACCTAAAGTACTCGTACCACATAATTCGAGAAAACCGACAATCAATTTTGCAAATGCAAGAATCAATCCAGGAGATGCAATGTTGCTTTAGAACATGACAAATTATATACAAAATTAGAATGACTGTGAACCACATATTTAAAAAAAATGTACTGATTGTAAACCTACGATTAACGCAACAAGAAAGAAAAACTTTTTGTAGCTCGTGAAAAAGTAATCAAACAGATTGAGTACCGGCGAATGGTATGAGTCCATCTCTAAAGTAAATTTTTTATTGCGTATATTTCTCACGTGTAATTTATAATGTGCAATATAATGTTTTATCTAACAATTTAATCAACCTGAAGTGAAACTTCATTGAGCAATAAAAGTGGTAAATTTTCATTTAAGCAATTTAGATGCAATGCTGAATTAAGTTGGTTATGTTGAATGCGTAGACCAATTACATTAATATTTAATAACGCAGCCCATAAGTAATTTACCATTGTCTTTGATTGATGAAATATTTGGCGTATAATGTGAGTGATTTTAATAAAATGTTAATCATTATTTGCACCGTGCAAATTAGAGTCTACAAAAATTGATTTGAGAAGTTCGCTATTCTTGTTATGCAAATCTTGTTGAGGCCTGAAAAGATGTAGACTCTTTTTCCTAAATAAACTATGAACTAGGTTTTTTTGAACACCAATTTACAACGCTACAATTTAAAAGCTTGTATTGGTTCCGCCTCAACAATTTCAAGAATTTACTCCTACTGATCGACGCTTAGGCCTCTTTTATGTTTTTGTTGCATGTCGCGCGCGCATTTAAAAACTCTTTGTAAACTTTTGTTTAAGCAATTTTTGTAGTATGCATTGAAATAAAATTTTAAAACATTAATAGTGAACATCTACATTCCAATAACAAAAATGGAACTATGTGTTTTGCTTTGTATTTACTATTGAAACTAGAAAAAAACTAAGAAAGAAGCACCAATAACGCCGGAGAGTGCATTAGAAAAAAAGAGATTATTTTAATCACCTAATAAATATAGTCTTTTATTATTTTGCCAATAAATAACTTAACATTGAGGTCTTTCATAGTACTAGAAAGTTCGAACGTTGACAGAACCTCATATACAGCCAAAATAAATTTCTTCAAGCGATAAAAGCTGCGTTGCATACATGTCAATTTAACTAAAGTTTACCTTAACTTTGGTTTAGATTTCTACGAAAACTAAAGATGCGACCTAATTTTTGGTTAAGGTTTCAGTTTCGGTTGAAAATCGTTTTTCGTGGGACACTAAAAGTTAAATTAAAATATGCACAGAAACGTGAGCATGTTATGAGACCGCTCATGTGGTTGCGGTTTTGGTTTTAAATTAGTTTAAAACCAAAACCACATGCATGAACGGTTACATGCCATGCTCACGTTTCCGTGCTTATTTTAATTTTTAAATTTACATTTAAAGCGTTTTTTATTAAGAGAAACGCATTTTGTTTTTGACATTTCTTCGGCAAGCGAGTTATCTCACGTAACGGTGATCACGAATGGGCGCCTCGTTCGTGTGACTTAACCCCTTTAGACTTTTTTTTTGGGTTACATTAAATTGCTGGTCTATGCCAATAAGCCAGAAACGTTAGAATAGCTGCTGGCCAACAACGAACGCGAAATTCTTGGTATTTCGGCCGATTTGTGTACTCGAGTCATGGAAAATTTTGTCCAGCGTATTCACTCATGCCAGCGCTTCCGCGGCGGACATTTCAACGATGTCGTATTTCATAAATAATGGCATTGAATCTACTTTAATTTGAAATAAAAATCATTTCCATAGCTAACCCACAAGTTTTTTAATCGAAAAAACAAAATTGGTCGCTTTTAATGAAAAACCTTATATATGCATCTCTCAAAGCTTCGAACTCACACGAGCGCGCTAATGCGAGTGTAGATTACTAAAGCAACATAATTTTTTAACCGCCGAGGTATTATATCCAGTACGGCCGATGTAGTATATTTGTAAAAGTCAAGCAACGTTAGATTTGCTCAGCACTTGAATGAGTAGCCGCATAGCCCCGCATATTGGTTCCATTCGCAATTGGGGAAACAATTAATGGCGCTCTAGATATTGGAGGAACATTTATAGAGCTAGAAGCTCAACTCAACACACAAATGAACACAACTGAAAGACCTCGAGGTCGATGGCTAGTTAGGTAAAACCCGACAAACATAAATACTAACAATTTATCTCAAAAATGAGAAAAAATATTCGATAACCATTAAAACATCCAAGTATTTAATTATCAAAACTATTTAATGAAAAAAAAAAACGTTTAATCTTTTATTTGTTATAAATGTTAATACTAATTTATTAGTAATGTTATCAAGAACGGCACTGGTAAAAACATAAACCATTGTTCTAAATTGTCATTCGTTTGTATTTTCTTGTCTAAATCAATCAAAAACTTGCTTTTGAATTAGTTTTAAAACTAAGTAAATGGAATATCTGGGTGTCATACGGGCATTAAATATGCAAAATACTAAAATCAATTAAAAAAAATATATTTATGAAATCACTAACCAATTTTTAAATCGGGTTAGTATATAAATATTCAACACCACCCAAATATTTTGATCGGTTAACTGGTTCCAATTCCGATCATTAATATGCACATGAAGCAAATCTAACAAATAAAATAAAACCGCATGTGTTCCCGGAATATATTACGAGAACAATTACAAATGGTAATTTTCACTCTTTTAGTTCTCAGCCGATTGCATCAGCAGCAATTCGCAATTGCGACCGCCGACGGTCATTTAACTGACCATACGTAAAATTTACCCCCAAATCCGGTAAAGGTGCATTAATTTTAAAATACCGAATTAGGTATAAATATACTATTAATGATTTTGAAGTAAACGTTTACATAAAAATATTATTGAAATGAATATAGTTTTGCAATTTCGGTACTACTAAAATATACTTCGGTACTAACTAAAAACCAACTTAATTAGATTTTCAATTGTGAAAATTACAATGTGTTTAACATTTAAGTTTACCCATCTACGTTGTATACGTAATTGAATACCTTGGAGCAAGAAGGCTATAAGCCACAATCTGAATTTATTAATGCAAATGTTGAATCACCAAAAATTAACATAATCATTACTTTTTAATTGATTTTCTACACGTACATTGCTTACTACAATATACACAGAACAAACATATATTATAGATTATTAAATGTTCATTTACATAACTCACGATTTAATTTAATTTAAAAATTGCAACTATATGTGTTAGTATTTATTCTACTATTTAGTTAATTAATAGAAACGCTTTAACAACAATAAATAATATTCCTTTTCATAAAATATGTAATAAAATTGGATTATTATTAATATTATTATCTTTTCTGTTCATTCCAGATGTCTTTGTCAAAATAGGTATGTCCAGCATGGTCAGCTGCAAAATATTGACGGCTAATCGATTTATTTGCGAGATAACATAAACCAGCATTTTAGGGCTTATAACAGTTTCATTTTTATCAGTTATGAAGTGTGCGACACATTGACATAATAAGCTTTGCAGATAAAAATTGTGTTTATTCTTATAAACATGTTGTGTCCAGTGAATTTTTTTGTGTTAAAGTACCTACGTTACTATTTTTGATTTAGTTTGATCTAATCACACATATTATGTTTTAGAAAAATTGCTATTTTTTAATTAATTTAATATTAAATAGAAGTAAACATAAAAACGTTAAATAATTAAATAACATTAACTTGTGCGTTATTAGGGAAAGTAGAATTCACTGCAAATGAATTTCAATTTAAGAGTGAGTTGGTAAAAATCAACATACTATAAATTTCTAATATACACAATATTATTTTAAATTATTTGTTTTATTTTAGTTCAACTTTTCACCTAATTAAATGTAACCGACAAATCTAGAAAATATTTATAATTATAATAGTGCTTCACAATCTGTCTGTAAATATAATAAAAAAGTTTATTATTTACTTTGTAACTCGCTTTACTTTGTTGTCCGAAATGGTTGTATAAAAAAGTTTGCTGTGCATTTTGTAAAATTTAATCAAACTGGCAAGCATTTAAAGAGCCCTACAGTGGATAATTAACCTTTGAAACAATAGCCATATCAACATCAAAGGCAAAGCAAAAGTACGAAAGAGGCCTAGACAAGATGGCATTATTTACACAAAAGCCTATTTGTAATGGAGTTTAGCGATGCATATAATGTCAATATCGATGTAAAACAGTTAGTTAACAAATGCAGAAATTTCACATTTTATTCGCACTGCCCGCTCATATTTAATTAAAGTTAATTGTCTAGATTGAGGTAGGAACGTAATATTTGCCTATGCAATATTATTCAACCGTTGTGGTAAACATAATACCGGTATGGTAATTAATTTACATACTTAGAGTAAACATAAACTGGTTGAATTGTATGTATACAATCTATATCCTGGCCACTCCACCTTCAATCCTGAAGTACATGGCAATTAACGTGAATGTATTAATTAAGACTTAATGGTCGTTATATAAATGAGGGCAATTCATATGTTACATGAATAGCTTCAAGGGGTGCATTAATACGAGTCTCAAATTGAACAGAAAAGAGGTTCATTATATAGAAGTACCAGTCAGAATAAAAACAACTTACTATTTACATTGCAAACTTTGTTTGCGTTCTTATATATCAAAATATAAAAATATTTTTCCATTTTAATGAGCAAATGTTATTATTTTTTAACTCAAAGCAGTGACTAAAGTAGTGGTATAAAAATCTAATACCAACATAAATACAATTATTATTAAAAAAACTGACATTGACGAAGACACTGTTAATTTAGTGTGATTTTTAATGTTTTTCACACAATCATAGAATAATCTATGATGCTATGTATAAAAGTTAATTTGTTTAAAGCATTATATTTACAAATATGTAAAATATTAGTACAAATTATAATTAAAGCCATTTTGAAGTGTTGGATGCCGTCTGCTGTGTTGATGTTATGTTGATTCGACTTTGCTGTTAAATTGTATAATATATAATCAGTATAATAAATTGTATGTTAATTGTTTATTGATTTACTTATTTTTTTTAATTTCTTTAATTTTAAATAAACATTTTCATGTTTTCTAAAGTATTTAATTTATTTTTAAACAATTTTCATTAAATTTCTAAATGTTTCACTATTTTTTTATCGATTTTTAACAAATTTTTGATAATGCTAGAAGAATTTTATTTTCAATTTTATTTATAGATATTTTATTTCCTACAAAGTTTGGATGAAGAATATATATGTGAATATTTCATTAATTCTTGTTGATTGTCTAAATAATTTTTTACTTTGACAATTTTTTACTTATTTTATGTTAAACATCTAATTGCTCGTTAGGACAAAAGTTGCCATCTTTGGCTTGGTAATGAGTCAGCCTCGACAGCATGAAATTCTCTCAGAAAACACGAACATATTAGTGTGATTACAGTGACAATGCCAACATGGAACACCAAAATGCACAGTTTTTAATAAAAAATAGATTTAGGTGTTTCACATTTGCCAGGCGTCCGACGACAGCTCCTTTTCAGTTCTTTAATTTTCTTCAAATCAAAGCATGTAAACATGCTTAGATTTGAAGAAGAATATGAGTGAGGTAGACCAAATTTTTGCGACTCAATATAATTTATTGAAGCAATCAATCAAATATTGAAATTAATTTTTGTTGCATTTGCTGTAATAACTTGACGATTAGTTTTTCCTATGGGATACTTGCAAAATTGAACAAACTATTTGAATGAATATTTTGAAATATTTAAGAGTTTTAGTTTTTGCCCTATATGGGATTTTGGATAAAGGTTTGTATTCATACCAAAAATTTGAAGGTCCCCTGAGGCTAAAAAAGTGGTTTAAAAATGTTTGTATGAATGTATGTATATATGTATGTGTGTGTGTGTGTGTGTGTGTATGTGGATATGTGTGTGTCACGCGTAACTCAAATAAAGAAAGATAGTTGCTCAATCCTATAGTAATTTAACCTTAGAAATTGAATTAAAGTAGTTTTTATACCTAACTTAATAACGCATTAGAAATGGCAAAAAGAAGGATGTTGTCAAATTACAAGATAACTTTGAAATTTATAACAAAATTTGATATAAACTAATTTGTAAATCTCTAAAATCTGCATATTTTGGTTTTTGTTTTATTAAAAAATTCCAAAACACAAAAAGAAACGAATTTATTACTTTTTTTTTCTTTTGGAGAGAATGTATAACTAACAGATGTCACTTTTTATATGGTCAAATATAGAAAAAAAACCTACGTTGATCAAAACAAACCTACATTGAGTCGATGTCAAAACCTGCAAATTTCGAAAAAATATATAAAAATTATATAAAATCGGGGCATCGAACAGACTGATCGGATTCACTTTTACTTTTATACTATCCTCCGCATTTCACTAAAACATGGGAAAAAGTTTTTGTACGCATTGCGACCTCTAGTTTAATTTTAATAACATATTTTCAAATGCATTATTTACAAGATTAATCTGATTTTCCAACTTTACGTTACGAGTTTTTGCTTGTTCTGACTTGCCCCACCCAAAATAGTCTCTTTTGCTTTCTAATAAATAGAAACAGAATGAAAAAAACAAACTTTTCTTATCGGTTTCAAAAATTTAATATGCATGCTTGAGCAACAATGAACACGTTTAACACAGAGTGAGTACAAGCATAATATTCAACGATATTATATAACATAGAATATTAACTCTTTTTTAATATTTTTTGGGATATTTTATTTTCATTATAATAATATTAATTGTATACAAAACTATGAATAGTGTGATTTATATTTATTGATATATAAAACTGTCATTATATAAAAGGTTCCAGTATTTGAATCAACGACTATAAATTTATTACAAACAAATAAACAAAAGTTTTAAAAATTTATTAGCAACAAATTGAAGTATATAAAAAAACCATTCATCTAATTATCAAGTGGGGATAGGAGTAGCGGAAGCACCAATGTGGTCTTACTGTACATTCATAATCACAATATTATAGCACATATATAAATTCTACATTTTATAAAAATATAGCGCATTATAGTTTCCATTTCAAAATAAAAATTAATCTCAAAAACTTAAAATCGAAAAACATTACTGAAAACTTTCCATAAAATGTTGGTCCTGTTTCAATATTTTAAGAAATAAATTAAATAAAAACCATAATAGACGAAAAAACGATTGATTTCTAAAAATCATGTTCCTCTTGTAAACAAATTTTTTTTTTACTACCAATAAACTAATTTTGGAAAATTAATTCAAGACTACCTTATTAATATTGTACTAATATTTTTAATTTCCGAGACGGCCTATAGTAACGTCCAAATTTGGCCACCTTATCCCTAATTACAAAATGCAATATGTTTAATATAAAATGGATAACATTTCTACTAGAGCTCTGGTAAAATATAATGAAAAGTTTTAAGTAAACAGTATTTTTTAGTTGTTTACACAAAAATTAAGATTTTTTGTTAAAACCACACGTTTGTTTTACTTCAGAACGGAATTTTAGTTATAACTTCTATGTCTTAAAATCAAAATATTTGAACTATTTTTATTTCATTTATATTTTTTGGTTTGATAGCAATATACCTAATTTACGTTCTTTTTGATTTCTACTGTTTCTGGAAAAGCACTCTAGCTATTATATCTATTACATTTTCTGATTTTTTGTTCTTTCCTTCTTGTTCTCTGTCCTTGGATCCACTTTATTATTTTTCTGGACATTAGAGTTTTGCACATGGCAACACAAAGTAAATTATCTTTTTTCTAGATTCTTTTGAACATTAAGTTTCAATGTTAGTTGAGCTGGTTTATGCAGCTATGTAAAAAGGCTACGATTTTTGTTTCAAACTAAAACCAAAACCACAGCTGTTACAAGACATGCGTATAATTGCACGTTTTTGTGCTTATTTTTAATTTAATGTTTCAACTAAAATAGCCGCATAAATTCAACATAAATACGTATTTTATTATTCCTTATTCTATTGTGTTTCTACACGGTATATTAGAGTTGATTTGATAAATGCATTACTCAAATCAATTTTTTTTATTTATTTTTCTACAACATGCTCTGATTACTGGTTGCTGATCTAATTGTTGTATTTGAATTTTTACCATTGTCTGCTTTCTTGTTAGACTTTTATTTATTCGCCTCTTACATTATTTTATCTCAAGTACTTTGTTATTTATCGTTTAATTTTATATAGACCCCAAAGTTTGTATACTTCTCGTCATTTGATCAGAGTCGTCTGTGATTACATTATTACTTGGTGGTTATCAAACTGTGGTGTGTATAGGCATGTTAGATGGTTGGTTTGTTTTTTCTATTTTTTTTTTCACATCTTTTTTTATTATATAATTACTTTGGCTTTAATATTTTTAATCAACACACCTGAGAAAAGATTTTATTTGCAGTTTTTATTTATTTATTCTAAAAAATGCGATAGTTAAAACTTAAACCTTACTATGCACTAATTTATTTCACATAATTTATTTTAGTTTAAGACTTTGGTAATTACAATTTACAAATTATCATATTACTTTAAAAACGTTCGTCCATTTGTGGTAAATTTCCCACAAGACTACAAAAAAGTTTTAAGTAAAACGACACAAACATTATAACAAAATTTGAAAAATTTGCAGAGTTAAGGCATTTTATTTTGTAATCATATTTATAAGAATTGGTTTTACAAGATGGGAAGGGGTTAAATTGCAAATTGGTGATAGGTTAACAGTTCATAAGTAGTTATCGTTCGGCGAGATTATGTATACGCGCGTCTCCAATATAAACAGGTTATTGCAATTTAATCCATCCCATATCAACTTTTATTAGATGAAATTAATTAACATAACTTCTATTGCTAGCTGTCATAATATTAATCTGGTTCATTTGTTACATAGAATTATTCATTATCATTTAGACAGTCCAATTATTGTTATTACGTTACATGTACCATCAACTTGTCTGCGTAATCTTTAACATTTTCATATGCCACTTCTAGGATAAGTCATCACATCAACTCACCCATTGTCAAAATAATTAGATCATATCATATTCAACATTCTGCAGAATTTTCGTTAAGTGATTTTTACAGTTCAAATCAAAGGTTGAAAAGTGTACAATTGTCACACACACCAGTGGTTAAATGTGTCGTTCGATTTTTGTTACTGAATTTATTATTTTTAAGTAATTTATTATAATTTGTTTTAATCTATTTCTGTTTTTATTGTAGCACATGTATCTTGTCTTTTATTTTATATGTAGATATTTCCTTGTAGTTGGATTTTTTGTCTGTTGGGAAATAAATATTATTATTATTATTATTATTATTAATGTATTGGTTTTCTTTGCTAAATTTTTATTAATTTTGTTGTTATATGTCAATGCGCCAATATAAACTAAACTAAAACTATTGGATATCTCCGCTTAAGTATGTTTTTACTTATGTGAAAATCTGCATGAGTCTTGATATTGGAGAATATATATCATTTTGGTTGTGCATAACAAGGTTTTGTCACAACTGCAAATATCTTTAATAGTGTTCCTTGATTTTTTGGATATCTTATAATATTGTCCTATATGTTCTCCAATTCTGATATTACCTAGTTTTACGTTAAAATTATTTATTGCTAATGCAATCTTGTCTTGTTGAAATCTATTATCCCTGTTTATAAGTAAATTACTTATTTTTTTACGTTTGTCATAAAGTTTTATTAAGTATAATATATATATATATATATATATATATATATATATATCCTGCCCGGTCTTGCATGGGCAGCTTTCGGCAATCTGAGGCACATTATAAAAGATAAGGAGATCCCTATTAATCTCAAGAGGAAGGTTTATGACACATGTGTTCTCCCGGTTGCTACCTACGGCCTAGAAACAGTGACACTCACAAAGAAAAGTGCGAAAAAGCTCAGAAC
>JARJEC010108063.1:0-15449 GCA_030264575.1 Tachinus sp. AB-2021
GCACGCAGAGAAGTGGCCAAAAAAACTAATATCTTGGCGCCCAAGGGAGGCCAAAAGAGGGCTAGGGAGACCACTGAAGAGATGGCTGGATGATGTGAAGAGAGTGGCTGGGCAGCGCAGGACAGAAATGCATGGAAGGGTTTAGGAGAGGCATACGTCCAGGAGTGGATAATTAATGGCTGAGGAAGAAGAAGAAAGAAGACATTTAATACAGAAATTGATGATTTAAAATCAAAGGGAAAATTGAGTCTAAAAAGTAAACTACTATCTCTAGATGCATTTTTAGATGTCAACATCTTGCATGTAGGTGGAAGACTAAAAAATAGTAATTACAAATACAATAAAAGGCATCCTTATTTATTATCGCATAAACATCACTTCACAATTCTTTTATTTAAATATCTGCATAAACATTTAATTTGTTGTAAAAACATAAACATTTACTTCATTGTGAAAGTCAAATAATTCTACCACTTTGAGAAAGAAATTCTGGCCCATTAGTGGCAAAACATTAGCTAAACAAACCGTCAAATTTGTTTCAAGATAACACCGCTAAATTATTAATATAAAATGGAAAACCTGCTCTCAGCACGAATTACACTAAGTCGTCCTTTTGCAATAACTGGAACAGATTTTGCAGGACCATTTGTATTAAACGTTTTACACAAGGACCTAATAAAAAAATTGTTTTTGTAACAAGTTATTCAAAACAAATTATGTAGGCGCAAACAACTTATAGAACTTTATAATTTTTTTAAAAATAATGATCAAAGCATAAATACATTTTTAACCAAGTCCAAAATAATCTGGCATATTTCTCTTCCTGGTGCACCTCATTTTGGTGGGTCGTGGAAACCCAGCAGTTTCGGTGTATAAAAACACATTTAAAACGGGTAATTGTTAATAATTATTTAGGTTTTGATAAATAATATAGTTGAGTTATGCATGAATTCTTGGCCAATTTCGCCATTAAGTGATGATCCAAATGATCTCGTTCCTCTCACACCTGGACTTCTTAATTGGTGGTCCATTACACGCAATACCCGAAAGAAATTTGCCTCCATTCGACTCCAATCCTAGTATGTTAAGATGGTGGCGCTAGGTTCAGTGCATCACTCAACAATTCTGGAAACAGTGGTCATGTATATATATATATATATATCACTCAATTTCAGAATCGGTCCAATGGAATCGTGATATCAACGACCAACCAAATATAAGCGACATATTTTTATAAACAATGAGAACTCTCCACTACTTCAGTGACCTTTAGGTCGTATTATAAGTTTGCATCCTGGAATTTTTAGTGTAGCAACCGTTCGCACAGTAAAAGACAGTCCACAAGACAATTATGTAAATTACCAATCAAAAAACCGTAGTACCAAGATTGTGATACAAGACCTAAGGTGTTATTTAGTTGTTTTAATCTTTCTGTGGTAGTTTGTTATACTTAAATTTAGAACTGCAATGTTGTTTATACTTATATGGATTGTAATTTGTATTGTTTGTTTAATATTAATTTAATTTAAAAAATTACAAATATTTTCGAACCGGCCGACATGTGTAAAATGTTGTATAGGCTATGCATATGTTGCTAAGAAAACATTAAAAAATATTTAGTTGTCGAAAAAACACTTGTATTATTTAATATCTGATACAAGTACATACAAGAGGAGAAGGGAACAGTCAATGTAAACTAATATAAAAATATTTAACAAAATTTTCAATACTTAAAAAATTCTTTAGTTTTGATAAACTCATTTGAGGACATTTTATCTATTTCTAAATATTTACTATTCTGTTTTGTATAATTTTTTACTATTAATTTTTTTGCTAAACTTTTTTTCAAACAAAGTATAAAATCATCCATTTTATTTTATTTGAAAAAAATGTTACTCAAACTTATAATTTTAATAATTGAACTAGAATTGTTTCAGAAATAAACGATTACTTTTTTATTATTTTCTTTTGTCAGATACGTGTTTTTCTTGATACAAAAACAATAACATAAATAAATGCTATGCTTTAACATAACAAATTTAAAAATAGTATATTATTGAACAAATCAAGTATAAACATATAATCAAATAACATGTTTTTGTATACTGATATTTGGATAACACGCTATTGATCCAGTTTACGATCCCGTACGTATTTGTAATAATAATAATAATAATAATGAATTTATTTTCAGAATTAAAGCCAGATTTACAAAAAATATCGTTTCAATGCAGTATAGGAAATAAATATACGAATACAAAGTCAAGTTCGAGCATCTAGCAGATTATATAAAAGTTAAAATAAAAAATGAGTAAAGTAGGGAATTCCACTTAGTACAAAATCCGGACCTGCATGACCTACCCTAATAGACATTCTGAATAAAAACATTTTTAGCAATTTCAGGTCCGGATCTTAGACTAACTTGATCACCCTGACACACATATCAAAAATATGTCAAAATATGTAGTTTATATTACACCCTGTATACTATGCAGTATTTATATATTATAACCGAATTTAACATAATATAAGAATGAGTGGCAACAAATACAATATAAATAATATCATTTATACACATATCTATGTAATCAATTCAAGTCGTTTTAAAATATATGTTGTTTATTTATTAAAAGTCACATTTGCAGTTATTAGGCAGTGGTTTTATTAAATAGACATATGTCACACATTTTTCTAGAATATTAAACAATGCAGTAAAACATAATTAAGGTGGAGATTAATTGAGATCTTATTGTGTTTACGTATATGCAAAATTTAGTCAAAGTAATTCAGACCTTTCTCAAGTATTTGTAAACCAATTTCATCGAAACAAAGAATTATTGAAAGTACACTTGAATATGTTTGTCTTAACATTGCTTTGGTTTTATAATTACTTTTAGTATTATATTGATTCCATTACTAAAGTATTTTTTATTATCATAAATAAAAAATCAATTTTAAATTATGTACTTCTTTATAAATATTTTATAATAATAATATAATTATTTATATGCACCCGATGAAGTAAATATTGAACATAAAAACGATAATTAACTTAAATAATCTCGCTAGTCTGTAAAAAAGAGATTATCATTGAACCATTACACAACGTGTTTTTCCTGATTTCAAAGATTGTATCCGCTAGCGCGGCAGATTTAATTCAAATCTAGTGGATACAAGATTTGAAATCAGGAAAAATCGGACTGTGTGATGATGGAATACTTTTTGTTTTTTAATAAATTTTATTTTGGAATACTAATTAATAGGTGGCAGCAATTGTCAACCACTGGCGTAGAGATAGACCGTGATCTCACCGTTAAGCTAAATAGTTAAAGTACATATAACATTGACGTGTTACATTTTGTACTTTTTTCTAAATGTTTTAAACAAAGTTTTGTTACTTTTTGTTTAAAAAATCATTTATTTTTGTTGTTTAAAACATGTTTAATGCCGGCTTCTATATTTTAAACAAACAAAACAACAAATAATAAATAAAAACTGTGTAAATATAACAAATTAAATGCAAGATAATTAAATAGGTATACAAAAATATAAAATAATAATAAATAAATTAATTTAAAAAAACAAATATAAGAAAAAAATTAAAAATAAACAAAAACTTAAATTAAACAAAAAAAAACAATTATAGATTAAACAAAAAATAACTAAAAACGTATATATATATTGAAGTAAAACTATTATAGTGAAATGTCTTAAAAAATTAAACACTTTGGTAGAGCTAGGTGCGATCGTGGATAGTGAATTATGGGTCAGATTTAATCATTTATAATGAGAAATTTAATTTTAAAAAAATGTAGTTTTAATAAATGGATTACTTCTGGTGCGTGTGTTCCAAGCAAGCACAGTCACTCATAAATAAAAACAATAATAACAATAAAAACCAAAAACCAAAAATAAAAACCATAAACCACAAATAAGCAGAAAAAGTAACATATTTAACAAAAAAATAAAAGCAATAAATAAAAAGAAAATAATGAAAAAATAATTGAAATATAATTTTTAAAAAGCAAAAATATACAAAAAATAAATTGAATAAAATAAAAAAATTAAAAATAGAATTCAACGAAAAACAAAATAAAACGTAAGTGCGCTTCGACCACACAGCAGAAGTAAAACTTTTATTACTTTTTTATAAAAAAAATATTAACTTAGGGAATCGAACCCAAAATCCCTAGCATCGTAGACGGACTCTCGAATGCCACACCACCGTGCATTGATATGATGTTATGTATCTGACACTCACAACTTGTCAAATTAAATTTATTTATATTGATGTTGCTCCATTTCAATTCCACTCATCTATTTTACATCTGCTTTCTCTTTTGCGTAAAATCGATGAGTGAATATGCGATAGATTTGCGCGACGATAAATTTGGCATTGAAAAAAAATCGCCTCCATAAACATTTTACTTTAATAAATAAAAAATGGATAATATCAATAAAAATAATAAAAATTAAATTAAACCATTAATTTAACGAAATAAACCGAGAATAAACATCAAAAGAAAAAACAAACAAAACAAAAGTTATTTAAAAAAATAAACAAAATAATAGAAGAAAAATATATTAGTTAAATAAAAATTAAATAATGCTAATAAGCTTTTGCACATTGTTCGATAGTATTTACATTGTTATTAGTAATATGTTAAAACTGTTTTTAATAGACAATAACCAATCATTTAAATAGAACTTTCATTTAAATAATTAAAGATTTCATTTTTGTTCTATACTAATATTATTGATAAGTTTAATCTTTTATTCTTATATCAAGATGCATTTTGATACAAGTATATCTTTCAGTATTATATATTATAAAACTTGCATGTAATGCATAAATACCTTTTCTTGTACGAGAACCACAATACTCGCGATAACGAGAGTTCACTCTAATCAACTTCATTTTTAATCAAATTCTTTGTATGCATTTTATCGGAATAACGAGATGCGTATTGAGTGTGCGTATTATATCAAATGGAGCGCAAAATGAATGGAATCTTCCAATTTATTTTCAACCGCAATAAACAAATCTAAAAATGTATACGAAGTAGCGATGGAATAATATTAAACATTACAAGCTCTTGTAAACCTTTCGAAATATATTGAGATTGAAGGATAAATATTTTGTTAATTAAATTTAAGCATGCTATATTATGACTAATACTTACATCATTTTGACATGTAGATTACATTCTATTTGTTATATTATTTATTGTATACATAAAAATGTTGTGTTTCGTTATGTTGAGAATTTACCAAAAGTTTAAAAAAGTATTAATTTTTTAAGTTGGTTTTCTGTTTTTAGTTATTCAAGAAAACAAAAATGTTATAAACGTTGTAAATGTAAACATTTTGCTTTACAATTATACATCATTGTTGTTTTTATATTTTTTTAAAGAAATGTAAACACATCCATTTTTTCTTAAAAATACTTGGTTAATGTATATTTTAATGAAAAGAAATATTAGAATGAAAAGTTACTTTAATTTAAATAAATAAAGAAACCTTAGAATCGTGATTACACCGGAGCAATATACGAAATCAAATGCCAGTAGAAGCAGATTACGCATTTTTAATACGCTACGCTATTTTTTTCTACAAACTTATTAGAAAGCTCAATAATTAATCATTTAATATATTTTTTTCAATAATTTAACAAAATCAGTGTGAGTGGTTGTATGTATTTTCTTCTTGATAGAATATAAAAATAGACGTTCATTTAGATTAATACTAAATATAGCCTATTGACAACCAGTATTGGTTGCAATTGTAAAAATGTCGGAAACAAATATAATGAAAGTATTGTGATGGCATATTTTGATTAAAATTCAAGAACTTAAATTGAACACTTTTAAGGGCACATTACATTCATTAAATTTGAAAACATTGCATTTTTGAAACTCAAAGAAAGGATAACGGCAAAAAAATCAAAGTATATTATTTATATTTATTGATAATAAAAATTTAATGTTCAAAGTAGGTGCTGTAAAAGTAAGCTAAGTTAAAATAGTTGGTTGTTTATGATATAAGTCATACAAGTGTTAAAAGAGCATGTTTATTTTGCGAAAAGTAAGTTTGGCACACGAGTGAAACGAGAGTGCCAATCCTTCAAGCAAATTGCCCACTGTTTCTGCTTCAGACGGTCGTCGGCATCTTTGTCGGTGCATTCAGGAGAAAATATAACAACAAAATAAAACAACATAGGTAGGGTATGAAAATTATGAACTGTTGCCGAAGGTTAGATTGAGTATTTCATTAGAAATAAGAATAAAATTGCTTACAATATTTTTCTTTCTATCGGCTCTATCGGCGCTGTCGGAAAAATTCGATAACTAATTCCCAAGAAGTTAATATGACTAAATTTTAAACTAGTTATTATTATTATTATTATTATTATAGTTATTAAGTATAAAAAAGTACATTTTTGTCTATGTAGCATACATAATTTTTTATGCAAGTAACGTGATATAGACTATAGTAATGTGTTGCAAACATTTGTGAGCCGTAGAATTGTCATAGTGACATTTTAACAAATTATCAGTCATAATAACTCTTAATTTTAAGCAATAAAGTTTCAGTCCTGAAAATATTCCCAGAAATTTATTAATTAATAATTATTATTAATAAATTTTAATTATATTATTATTTGGAAATCGTCATTTTTATAACATGTCCTTGCTTATTTACGCGCAGGGAAAATGAATTTTAGCGACTAGCTACTTTTGATGACTATTCAAAACCCATCATAAAAGACTTCTATTTGTTTATTTTATTTGTTTCATCATGGCCGAGCTTGTGATAACGGGGGTTTGATGCGATAAGAAAATATAAGGTGTGAATAACTATTATATATCATAATTGTTTTGTGTGACAGTCTGTCCTATAACTTACGATCATTAGTACCGAAAAGTCTGTTGCCTAAAGATGGCGTTTACGTCTCTAAATCAAAACATAAAAATGTTTCAGATATTTATACTGTAAATATAGAAATCATTCAAATTTCAAACAATCAAAATTTGTAATGGATACAGTGTGATTTCTTATAGGTAAAACTTCAAAAATTTATTTGTTACGTAATTTTATGATAAAAATGTCATATGTACAAGGTGGATACACTTACACGTTATCTCAGAAACAAAAAATGCTAGAAGAATTCTGACAAGGCTGCTTCGAGATCAACTTATTAGTAGTTAAAACATTTTTTTATTTCAAGGAAAACGCGATTTTTTAAAATCTGTTAATTTTTATTATGGTTCCTATTTCGTTTATTTCTTATGTTATTGAAACAGAACTAGCACAGTCATTTTTTACGTACAATTCAGTGATGTAGCCAGATTTTTTCTTACTTTTTGAAATATTTGAATATGTTTTTGTTTTAAATGAAAAGTATAATATGCTATATTTTTATAAAATGTAGAATTTTATCGTTATTTTAACAATGTATACTTAACTGAGTTTACTGTTAACAAGAACTGATAATTACATTTTTTCATAAGTAATTTAATTGAAATCTATACAAACTAACAAGTAAGATTAAAGCTAACAAATTAACATTTTATGACTGATTTTGTTTCTTTATATTAAAGACATTGTTTCTTGCGTATCGTTAGCAACGGGCCATTTTTATCATAAAAAAACTAAATACCCATTTTTATGTAAGAAAATCTTTTTATTATATTAGTTATAAACTAAATGTTACAATTTTAAATAATTACTATTAACGCTGTGTAAATAATTTAAAACGCCAAATCTGGCTTGTGTCAAAATTTAATTAAAGAAAAAATAGAACATTTTTTTATTAATAACTGCAAACCCAATATATTATATTGTTGAAATTGAAATAAAAATCTTTATTTAAAAAAATATAGCTCACCATAGTTTCTATTAGAAAATAAAAAAAGTTCTAAATACTACGCAAGAAAGTGCAAATAAGATGTTAGTCCTGTTTCAATAACATAAGAAATAAATAAAATATTAGTCATAATAGAAATTGATTGATTTAAAAAATCACAATTTTCTTAAAAAGGAAAATTGTTAAAAAAATAACTACCAATAAACCCATCTTGCACAAATTAACTTAAGACCTTATCCTAGCCTTCAAAATTCTTAGTTTTTAGTTTCCAAGATAGCCTTGAAATTTGGTCAGCCTGTACATAGGATATTAAAAAAAAGTGTAAAATATTTAAACTGGTAGTATGAACCAAAATAAACAAAAATAGTCTTAATAAACGTAAGTGCAAAAATAACCGTTTCGTGGTTTATTCTTTTTTAAAATATATATTATATTATGTATAATTATGTAGCTACAGTTCCTCGAGGCTATTTACAGAAGTATCATACACCAATTTTTAAATATCCGCAAACCTACTGTTTACTCTCTAATGGCAATCAAAAAATGAACTAGTGCACTATCATGCTGAAACCAGATTTGTTGCTTTTAGTCCATAGGAATATTGTCAGGATCATACATTGTGTTCTACAAAAAGTTTAGGTAAGCCTTTTCGGCCCAAACTTGCATATTATGAAAATTAACAACTCAATTTCAGCTAAACCATGTTTCATACGTAAAAAAAATATTTGCAAGAAAATGGGTCTTTAGTATCATTGCGTAAAAACCAGCGTAAAAAAGCAAACTTGGTTGATGATAAAGTGGATTTAAAGTCTTCACTTGTTGTACAGGGTAGAGATAAAGCAGCTGCTTGTTGAGATTTCTAAAAATAGGAGAAGCACTAATCCCTACCTTGCCTAATATTCTTAGCACACTCGCGTCCGTAATATGCTTTATAAGTGCAAGAATTTCTTTTTCTCTGTCTACTTCTAAGACACTGACCTTACTCTTCCGGGTAAATGGCACTGTTTGTTCAATAAACCAGTATCGTGCAATCTTTGGTGAATTTTTCCAGACATAAGATGTGAAGGTTGCAATCTCATTAGCAAGACCATACATAAAATGCATATCTGCTAATTCTGCGTTAGAGTAAACAGCCATAGCAAATGAACTTGTGTATAGACGACAACAGTCAAATATTTAAAGTTTATTTCACAATCAGCTAACAATAAAAAAAATGCAAATTTTAAAAAAATAAAAATAGAGGTAATAAAAATATCATTTGATATCTTCAAAACTGGTACTTAGCAGACCCATATTTATTTAGATTATTTGCATATTTTGGTTGATACTACATAAAATGATTCTAATATAACATCTTTTTCATTAAATTTTGTGTTTTTAAAACTTTGACATACTTGGCAGTTTTTATTCCGCGATATTTAAACTGTTTCTACACTTTGTTGTGCTACCAAATTAAAACATTTTATGTTCAGTAGCTTCACCCAATATTTACTCTTTCCTTTGCAATTTGTGCCCCGTAATTATATTGTTTTATAACATGGACGGTACAAGCAGCACTCATGTTTCAAACGTTTGTGGTTGCGTTCATTTTGTGGATAAATTTTAAAAAGTAGCTTAAGTGCTATATAATTGAAGATCTTAATTTTGCTACATAAACCAATAAACGCCGGCACAACCCAATAAGAATTTTATATAAATCATGTACGTTTGGAAATCGAAACTTAAGGGCTAAAAATAAGTTATTGCGCGAGGAACTGTTTAAAGCTCAACTTATAGCAAAGGGTATTAAAATTTCTAGCAATATAATCTATTTTATGCCCGTGATCCATACAAAGTTTTATTTTATTTTGAAATAATTAATTTATTTTAATTTTAAATGAAATTATATGATGCCGCCATGATTGTTTGATTGATGATAAACATAAAACGTCAGTTTCTATGGAAATTACTCGTATTATTTTTTAAATTATTTTATAATTAATAGAACCAGCAACATGTTCCCAATCAAGCAATCAAAAATTAAGTTGAAGGTTAAGATTATCAAGTTATTATACATACAACCAACTTAAGGTTGCCCGCTAGAATAGGATGCTAAGTTCGATAACGGTGTCGGCGGGGCGAGTAAAAAATTCTTATGTTAAATTGCCCCCGCATTTTGTGCCAATAAATATAATATTATGTTAAAATTCAAAATAATAGTAGTTATAATATAGCACCAGTGTTATTAGTAGATGATCACTTTTAATTAAAAAAAATTAGTTAGAATAAAAAAGGAAACTGACGTACACACCAACGTATATCAACAGTTTCTCACACAATAAAAACTTAATTATTTTGAGAGTTTTTAATTTTTTCTCTATTTTCTAAAATATTCAGAGTAATATATAATAATAATTATTATAATATTATGTAATATAATACTGCCTATCCCCTCAAAAGTTATAAAACAAAACAAAAATAATAATAATAATATATTATTTACGTATTATCAATATCAAGACAGGAAATTAAATTGAAATTAGAATATTATAATTATTAAGTAATTACTACGCCATTACTCCATTTTGAAAATTAACGTTTCAAAAATTCACCTCGGGTAGGGATCGTTCAATCCATAACCTTTGAATTAAATTAAATATCATGCGTTTAGGAAAATCCATAAATTGAGTTAATTGACAGCAAACAAAAATTATACATGCATACTAAATTTAATAACATTTTAAAGAATTACAATGACGGCAAATTCTATACTTAGATTATCTACTAACTATAATATTTTTCACATGTTATCGATTCATTTACTTTAAATGCGAGTTCTGGTTCATCGCTTAATTTAAAAATTAATATTATTTGTATTATTGATATACCAACCAGTTGTTTGTTCTTGATTTTCAGGTGAAATAAGCATCCTCTCTTTGTTGTGCATATTAATTCCTCTAACATCTGTTGTTTGTACAATTGTAACTGGTCCATGGAACTGTGTAATTGACCCGATAACAACTTCACTAGAATTTTCAATATTAATTGTGGAATACTGTGTTGAAACATCGCCACTATCATTGTCATTATCATTTTTTGTGCTATAAACAATTTCACCGGACGGATCCAGTACACAATAATCGGAGTCTGTTATATTTTGTATTTGATTTATCTCCATTTGGGAATTTCCCATATAAAAATTCCCAACTGCATTTTTTTTATATACTACTCACTTAATACTGAAATAATTATATTAAACAAGGTTAAACCGACTACACCAAGGAATTGCGAAACCTACTGTTAATGTTAACCTAACTGAATACACAAGTAAATTGATAATTTTTAGTAGGTGGGGACAACACAATAATTAGCACTTGCGCTTTTAATATCCAGAATGTTTATCTCATAAAATTTAATAATTATTATTACAATATTAGTATAATCTAACACAGTAGGTTGACCTTGTATGCTATATTTTTCCAAGAATTTTATTAAAAAATTAAATATAAATTATATTAAATATACGTACAAAAATTTAAGCAAAAATGTAATAAAATTAAAAATTAATATAATATTAATTATAAAAGAGTTTTATTAACATTTTTTAAATATAATTTTTTGGTTATTTGTTGCTTTGTTCGGATAATATGTAGCTATAATTATATTACCACACTCAAAACTGCAATATTTCTAATCCGCAATTTGTTTGATAAAATTTAATTAACATATTCATTTTATTTTACTCAAAATAATACATTAATAGTCACATATTATTAAAAATATTAACTACATTAAAGTTTAATAAGTCAATAACATTGTGATTATAATAAAAATTCAAGGATGTTCTCTACTAAAACTTTTAATTTTTCTAATTAGCGACTCCTTTCGACTTCATGTCATTATCAAGGTAATATTAAAGAATAACATGAATCTGATATTGTTTATTGTTAGATTGATTATGAGATAACGTTGAAACTAATCTCTAATTAGAAAAATATAAAGTTGTAATTGGAGATGGAGTTCACTTCAAATCAAAGCATATATGGCATATCAATTGTGATAATGATTTTTGCCAAAAAAATCTTGTAATTTAAATTTGATTTAGAAAAATCGGTATGCCATTTTTGCTTGCAAACTTGCCATAATTTTATTCTTGTTTTCTATTGGTTCTCTTCGTCCAATACATCGATTTAGTTTACTTAACGCTTAATGATACAATACCACATATTTATGTAGTTTTCACTGATCATTATTGATTGTTTTATCTATCAACTTTGCCCGTTTAAGGAAAAAATTACTTTATCAGCAAACATATTGTTTTTCACAAAATTTGAGTTTTCTTCTAAGAACTGCTACAATTGTTGCAAAATTCATTTTGCTTATGAAAGTGTTAGTGTTTATATTTGAGCCAGCGTTATCGTTAGTAAGTACATAAGTAGTGTGCTTTTCACGGTTCTTGGTTTTAGTTGTCTTTGATCTGTCAGAAGTTATTTCTATTTATATTTTCTATTTTGGATTTGGATCGATTGATATGTTTCTTATATTCATTTTAATAAGTAATAATTTGCTCTTCCACTACATTAAATTTATCAGGTTATAAGTCCAAGTTTGTATAAGTAGCAGATTTGGTATCAAAAATATATAACAAAGTGTGATTGTAACTCAATCATAAACAACATAACGATGCCTAGAAAATGCATATGGAAGCACTTCTCATAAAACATGACGAATAGTTATTTATAAACTGTAAAACTATTAACAGGCTTTAGCCTGAAATTGTGGAGAATGATGCATTTTGCTGCTAAAAATAAAAATGACGGTAAAACTCACCCGGATATCATTCTGTCGATAAGAGCATCGGAATTGAAATTTGTAAAAAGCTGAAAAACGTCAATTGAACTTTGGTTCAAACTGGAAAGCATATATCAAAACAAGGGTCCGGCTAAAAAGAGCTTCACTTTTAAAACATCGCGTAAATGATGGAATTGTATGTGTACTCTTACAGTACAACAACAAATACGTAGTTTTTTTTCACGCGGTAGACAAACTACGTAAAATGGGAATAAAAATAAACAGTGATTTTTAACTATAATGTTAAAGTAAAGGTCTACCCTCAAAATTTGAGAACTTTCGATGTGCAATCGAATCGCGTGACCCACTGCCAACTCCAAAAATTCTTTGAACAAAAATTGTTGAGGAATATGACGACAGCGATATGTGCGGTATCCTCCAAAGATGAAACAAAGTGATAAGCAAAATAATGAAACAGCATGTAAAGATTCCAAATTGTCATTCCCGTTCAAAGACTTAAATGTAAAGAGGTTGGTCATACGGTTGCCGTATGCCCAAAAAAAAATCGGTAATTTGCACAAGCCGAGCGTGATATAGCACTACAAACCATGCCGTGTAGGAAGAACAAGTTCTGATAGTTGACGGAGTTCAAAAATGATTTCTCGATAGCGGAGCTACGTCTTACGTCTGCAGTAATCTCGATCGAATTTTGAGTAAAATTAAATTGATCACTGGAAAATTTAATTTAGCTGATGGTGCAAGCACCAAAGGGTGTACTTGGTTGCCTATAATCATAAACAACCCAGTGAATTCTATACTACGTAACGTAAAAAGCCCTGAAAATGCATTTGTCGCATCAAAAGTTAGGCAGGCAAACATTATATAACCCGTCAACATAGAGCTTAGCATCATTTTATATTTCTTAAATTGAAGATAAAAATGTTAATTATCTAAATATATCCAAAATCGGGCTTTTTAATGTTTTAGAGCCAATTTTATAATCAATTTTATATCAGTAATAAAAAAAGTTTAATTTATTTTAACAATTGCTTTACAAACTAAGCATTGAAACCAAACTCACAATATCAATTAGATAATGTGAGTTTTAATAATTTAAAAATATGGAATATCTACTTAAATAAAAGTAAAAATATTAGTTATATCTATGGAAAATTTGCAAAGTTTACAATTTTTACTATTTTGGTGTGGCACAGTTTGCTGCACAACATTTTGCCATAATTTCCTAATTTAATCCTATATTAAATGTACAAGACAGAATATGTTTTATATAAAAAATAATGGATTATGCATATAATGTATTGTTTTACAATGATGTCGTAACTGTATTTAATCAGACAAAGTAATATATAATAATACAAGCCAATAGATCTGGCAAATTGTATTATGTAGTTGAGAATGAAGGCCAGGCGCAACCAGTGTTCATTACTAAAACTAAAGCGGAAAATAAAAATTCATCAAAAGTTTGGATGCCAAACGAAAAATTATAGTACTATTAGAACAAGATTTACTCAGTAAAGAGTTGGAATGCGACGTTTAAGGGGAAACTGACGCAACTTTTTTCCCAAAGGAATTAAATAGAGAAACTGAAATGTTGAACTTAATTCATACCGATCTCTGCGGCGCTATGCGTGTACAATCAATAGGTGTATCAAGATACTTTGTTTGGTTTATCAATAATTATTTTTGATAAACCAACATTCGTTTTTTAAAGAACAAGAATAAAGTACTTGAAGCTGCCAAAGAATTTATAATAAAAGCAAAAAATCAAATTCTACATAATGTCAAATGCATGCAATCTGACAACGACAAAGATATGTAAATAATGCAGTTAGCGATTATTTATCTTATAAAACGTAGAATTATTAGACGGCTTACAATCCCTTACAAAACTGAACAAAACGGGATTGCGGAAAAAATAAATCGAACAATTATGGAAATGGCTCGATGCATATTAATTCATGCCGACCTTCCTAACAGTTTTTGGGCAGAATCAGTAAACATTGCCAATTATTTACAAAATTGTTGTTTATCGAAATCAATACAAAAGAAGACATCATTTACAATGCGGACAGGCAAAGTGCCAAAGGTAAATCACCTGCATGAATTTGAAACGTATTAGTTCTGAACAGAAATTGTGGAATAAGGAAACTAGATAAAAAATGTAATAAAAAATTATTTCTTTGATATTCAGAATAATGTAAAAGATTATGCGTGGTTGAAATATTGAAGAAAAGTCGCGACAACTAGAACCATAAATGTTTTAGGCATATTAAATTCAATTAGTGGTACATACAAATAATTTAGTCTAGAAATCGAAGACACTTTGGTGTTCTTAAAGCGTACCTAAATGGAAAGCTTAAAAAAAATTATGTAATCTCGAAAAGAATTTGAAAATACTTTAAAGCTGAAAGAATTCTAATCAAACTTCTGTCTGGTGGCAAAATATGTTTATTGAAAAGAGCCTTGTACGGTCTTTGACAGACAAGAACAAGTTTGAATGTCAAACGTACTGAAGTTCTTAAAAGTTATGGTGCTAGACAGTCAGACGCAGATCAATGTCTTCACTACGTAAGCTAAGATTAAAAATTAATTATTACAATTTACGTTGACAATACTATTGCGGTCAATACTCCATTGGATCCCAATATTAAATTAGTAAAATCTAAAGAAGAGCATTCCAAAAAACAAATGAAATCGCGTTAGCGTGAACTTGTCTGATGCTGCCATCACAGCAAGGCCGGACATCAGTTTTACTGTAAGTCTGTTGGACCAATTTTAAAGTTGTTTTAGA